>JASSUY010036681.1:0-15663 GCA_032466535.1 Forpus xanthops
AAACTGTTCTTATCTCAACCTGTGGGAGTTGCATTCTTTTGATTCTCCTCCTCATCCCCTCGGACTGAGGAAGAAAGGAGAGTGAGTGAGAGAACAGCTGCATGAGTTTGAGAGCCTCAAACCGCGACACAAGGGAAGTTTAAATTAGATATAAGGAAGAAATTCTTTACTGTAAGGGTGGTGAGGCACTGGACTGGGTTGCCAAGGGAAGCCGTGAATGCTCCATCCCTGGCAGTGTTCAAGGCCAGGTTGGACAGAGCCTTGTGTGACATTGTTTAGTGTGAGGTGTCCTTGCCCCTGGCAGGGGGTTTGGAACTAGATGATCTTAAGGTCCTTTCCAACCCTAACTACTCTATGATTCTATGATCTAGTCCAATTGCCTGATCACTTGTGGGCTGCATGAAAGTTAAAGTATGTTATTAAGGACATTGTCCAAACACTTCTCAAATATCATCAGGCTTGTGGCACCAACCACTTCTTAAGGAAGCCTGTTCCAGTGTCTGACCACCTTCTTGGCAAAGAAATGTTTCCTAATATCAAGTCTGAACCTTCCCTGATACAGCTTTAAACCATTCCTGTGTCCTGTCACTGGACACAGGAAGATCAGCACCTCCTTCACTTCGCCTTCTCATAATAATAAAACTAACCGAAGTTTGACTCTTGGGCTTTATTGGCACAGAAAGCATTAATTTTAAATGCTGATTTTAAAATAAAATAAGATCATCATCAACAGAGCTTGAGATGCACGGTTAAATTAGAAAGGGAAAGGGGAAACTATTTTTTTAATACTCTGCTATAACTTATTTTCCTGATTTTAAGGAGAGAAGAAAGCCCCCAAATTTTCTTTCTCTCATTAAGAGACAAATATTGTTCACTGTATTACATATACACAGAAATAAAACCATCAACTTCGATCTGGTCTGAGTTAGCTCAATTTTTTATGTGAAGAAGGACCATGAAGGCTTATTTTGGGATTCTTTTATGGATTTAAAGTGAGGGGAGCTTAAACTGTCATTGCCCAAGTAGTTTTCTGTCACATTTTAGATGAAATTTACTGTTCCAAAAGTGGGATTCTCATATGAACACTTCTAGGCTGTTTTAGTACAAATTCAGTGTAGTCAGCTTAAAGTATCTTAAACCAAATTTGGATGACTTCACACTTATGTGAACAACTTGTATAGACACTTCTAGCTTCACAGCTGTGTCAACAAAACCTGCAAGAAATAATTTCTGAACTCCTATAGAAATTACTTGGATATGCCTTCAGTCTTTCTTAGAATGAGAAAAATTAAAAAGGATGTTAGATTGCGGCAACATGGATAGAAGATCAGCCTCACGACAAATCAATGGCTCTTAATTGGAATTCAAATTAGAGTCATCAGAAAGTGAAAAAAAAACCCACAACAAAACAACTAAAAAACTAAAAATGAAGTGAGCGTAGATGTCTCTGTTCTTGTTTTGCTCACTGCGAAAAGAAGGCAAGCCAATACTAAATCCCCAAAACTGTAAGACTTTTGCATTATTTTTCATATCACACATGCCATAAGACACCTTTTTTTGATCCAGATTTCTGGCAAAGTTCACAGAGTCCATGTTCTTTATGGTATGGACTGTTGTAAAAATATCGTGGCAAAAACTACCATAGAAAAAAACCCTTCTCCACAAGCAGTTTCAGCCCTGGGAGAAAGTTTGTTGCACTTGCTGTAACAGACTGCATATGAAACATTTTACTCTTACCTAGAGCTGCCTTCTGAATGCGCCTCTGGGTTATCTTTCCTTTCAGATTGTCTATAAATGACAAAAAGTGCAGACAGTTAGAATTCAAAATGTCAGAAATCAATGAAGGCATCGCTTATTTCCCTCACTGTTTGAAAACCCCTGCACTGCTGGCCAATTTAAGTGGATTTTTGCAATCCACAGGATAAGTGATTTTCTGAGTTCTTTCCTTCTTGCCATTGCAAGTAAACAAGTAGGCACAATTTGTCTCTACATATCCTAACATTTAACTTTATCCAGTAAAAAAGACTGAAAATGAAGCTATTTATTGTCAAGCACTTTTACAGGATAATGATCTCCTGCTGCTAGATACAAAAGAAGTCCAAGTGAGGCTAGAAGACAACACAGAATTCCAAGTATCTGTTCAAACAGACTTATAGGCGCTAGCAGTGGAAATTAGATATTAGGTCATTCAGTCCATCTCTTTGCCAGTGAAGAACTGGTTCCCTACAGCCCATTTGCTCCTGTTTGTACAGCTCAGTTTTAAATATCACATGCGATAGAGCTTCTGCAAGCTCTACTACTTAACTCACTGTCTAGATGTCACTGTCTTCAATGGAAATTTTTTCTTTAATTTCATTATCTCCTAGCTATTATTCCTAGTTAGGTTCCCATGACCCACAAAATTCACCTTTACCCTCCTTTTATTAATTTCCTCCTTGATCTATGATACTGCCCCTGTTCACCAATTATTTCAAACTGTAATTAGATTACCACATGGGAAGCCATTATTCATAGATATTAATGGAACCAATAAAGCAAAACCAACCATACAAGCTATCTGTGCTTTGCAAACTTTATAAAGCAACTCAGTTGATGTCAATACTCAGCAAAATTGGATTAAGTACACCAGATTTTTCTTCAAATTCTTTTGCTATTCTGGATACTTAGATCCCTGTATTCTGTTCTACTATATCGTACAGAGTGATGTTATAAACTCAATATTGAGCCATGAGACAGTTATGAAACAATCTGTTGTAATCTTGCAATTCATCTCAATTGATTAATATTAATTTAGGTGCTTCAGAAAACTATATATTTATCTTCATGTAAGAGCTCAGAAAATCTCTCTCTTAAGCATTATGAGCTGCGAAAGGCAATGCCACAGTCATTGGAAGAAGTTCTAGTAGTGAGAACATCCTGTTCGTCAAGATAAAGGTGACACCCAAGCTCTCAATCATGTCAATAAATGGTTTTAGTAGCATAGCTTGCAATAAATACTAATATGTGGAAATACCATAATATGGGGACTGGTCTTTAAATGATTACAGCCAAGAGGCCTGACTTTCAATTACCTAGAATTTACTTTCACTACAGCTAGGACAGTGAGCACAAAGGCTGCAGAAGCCCTACTTTCATTGCCAGCTTTGCTGGGCCAGCCAACAGTGTGGAACTGTCCCAGATGCTCCTCCCCTGCCTCATTCTAGCCTTCTTACATTTCTGCTCCATCCATGATATGAACCATGATGATGTAAGAAATCTTGCCTTTCTTATATTTGGCAGCTTTATGAAAGAATGAGAAATTGGAAACAGACCACTGTAATCAGAAAGGAACCAAAGAAAACCTCCTTCAGCTAGAAAAATAAAAATCCAGTCTTACCATTTTTATACCAAAAAAGTTTTGGTTTTCTTCTATTAATAGAAATAGAAAGGTGACATTCATCCAAACTGCCTTTTCTGGGCAGCAAAAAACTGAACTTCAAACAAAACTTCCTGGATGAGAAACTCTAATTGTATTATGGGAAAAGTAGTCCAAACAGGAATTCTGGTTCAGAGGACATAAGGGTATCATGAGGCACCTGACTAATTCTATTCCAAGACTTGGACAGATATGATTTAATATTTCAATTTGTTTTAATCCAATTTGAAATTTCACAGTTTATCTAGATTTTCTTTGGAAAAAAAAAATTGTTTTGATGTAGAAACTCTATTTTTTGACAAAACCTTAACATTTCCAGTACATGTTTCTGATTAAAGTAGTCTTGTTCTGTTTTTATTACAAATACTTGTGGGAGAGAATAAATGTTTCTGACCTGTTCTACTTTGGCTTCTGAGAACTCCATCACCCCAATGCAAGGCTTGAAGTTCACAAGTGACAGAAGCAGGGGATGATGCCAGTACTGTTGCCTTCACAGACCTTCCCATATAAACAAATGGAAGACTCCAGTCTTTAGTACTGCCAGTTCTACAACCTTCATAAACACAAATATTTACCCAGAGGAATATGAAGAACCACATTCTCATCAAAAAACCCCATGCCTTCTTATTCCAACAGTGTAAAGTTGTGGACAAGGTAATACTTAAATCGGGTTTGCAAAAATTGAATTTAAGACTTGGAGAACAACTTTCAACATATGGCTTATTATGTTTTCTGAAGTTTCACCAAATCAGGAGCTAAAAATAGGTCTGCAGCTGATACCAAATAATTTTTTTCCAGTGGAGTCATTCTTCATTTGAAGATAACAGCCCCAGTAAAATGTTGAATGCTGCAACTCCACATGTTTTGGCAAAAAAAGTAGTTTTTAGGAATTTAAGAATTCACTCAGCATGCAGCCAGCTGTCATTAAGACTGTGATAAATCTGTTGGTTTTGGCCTGGGTTTCTGGACACATGTACCATCCAGAGGTATGGAAAAGAGATGAACTGGTAACACAGAACTTCAGCTTTGTGACAGGAGACAAAAGCAAGGAGGGAAATGAAGAGGACAAAATGGAATAGAGAAGTCTAATTAAGACTGATGTAAAGCAGAGGAAAGTATACATATGTTGCCTAAATATGACAAAATCCATAACTTTAATAGCACAGCTGTCCTTCAGCTTCTTGTCTTTGTGTTCTTCCAGAGCTTTTCAAGGAGCTGAGTTTATTACAGACAAGGAATACTTTGACAAGACTGCACATGCTTCAGGGAATACAAAAATGAGTATGTTAAAATAAAAAAAAATATTTAAGAAAGTATTTAGAGATTTTTAAGTCTACATTACAGGTTTTAAAGCTTCTCTGATGTTTTATCAGACCTTCCATATGATACTATTATAAGGATAAAATACTGGACAAGCAAAAAGTACACATACAACCTTAACTCCCTCCCTTTGAGAATTTTTGTTGTTATTGCTGTGGATAGACCTCTAACTTCATGCAGGGTCTCTTCTGACTTAATCAACAGGCTGGAGCATTTGTCAATGACCTCTCATCTTATTATTTTTTGATACTTTTCTATTTACATTTTCCAAGCCTCTGTTTAGCTTAAGAAGTCCTTCCTTCCAGGAGATCCTGAAAGCTTCAGACCTCAACTAGGATGTTGTATCTGAGTCAGATGAGGAGTCCTGCTGAATGAGCACAAATTAAAGTAAATATTTTGCAAATAATCACGGAGGTAGGCTTTTAGAGACAAAGAGGAGGGTAATAGCATAACTTCCATGGGTCTTTTAGAGATAGATCTTTAACTGAGCTTGAAGTCAGATTTGTAACATCTTACAAAGGATTTCTGAATGCAGGAGACATTGAACCCAAATGGAGATATTTGAATGGAAAAATTTGTCAGTTGGAGAATACTCAGAGATAGCTATTGAAAATCTTACAAGGTGTGTTAGAGACTATTGAAAATCTGGTGCTGAAATTATGGGAACAAAACCTATGACAAAGAGTATCTGAAAAGAAAAGTAATGGAATAAAAGAGTAACATTTTCTTTTAACTCAAAACGCTGCAGCACTAAGAGCAGTCAAACTGATCAGCCTTTCTTTACACAGAGAGATATCTGGGGCAAATTCTGACCCTTTGCAACCTTCATTCTTCTTCACTTGGAAAATCATTTCAGTCAGCTCTAGTACAGGTTCAGAATCAGAAGCACAATCATGACTTCCACACCAAATCTGCAACTGTAAACTGCAGCTTAAACTCAACAGGAACAAAGCACATTTTTCCCAACATGCTCTCATTCTTTAAAGTTCAAATATCACAGATATTGCATATGTTTTACTATGATGTAGATTGCTGCACATTTTAAGTTTACTATTTAAAACATCTGTGAGGGGCATGTTCCCTTCCTTGACATACTCAGATTAGACAATAACAGTTTTTTATTGACACATTTAGTATCTTTAAGCAGGATCAAATTTACAGACAGCTGTCTCATAAGAAAGCTTATGACACAGCAGTCTCTGCCACTTGTTGCTACAGGATGACTGTATTTTACTTCACTGATTATTCTTTGAGCTACTTGATATAGTCCTCTAAACTCTGTCCCCATTTCTATACATTTATTTCTAACCTCCATATTAAATCTCCTCCCCATATCCCACATCTTCATGTTAGTTCTGGTCAGATTATACACTTTCTGGTTGATGGGCATTCCTGCAACTGTTCATTGTTTGGCCTGCATTTCCACAGAACCCTTTATCCCACATTTTTTTTCTAACAGCCTTTTATACATTTTTGCTTTTACAGAAGAAAAGGCTTTGATAGGGCTACAGAGCAAAATTGTAGAGAAAATTTATTTCTCTGGTGACAGCATTCTGGACCTGTTTCTTCCTCTAAGTACAGTCTGTCATTGGCTGCATAGGCCTCAATTGTTGAAGTGCTCCCCCAGATCCCATTTACCCAAATGAGGGAAATGCTAGTATATACCACAGCTCCCATTCACTCAAAGGCACAGAACCACTTCCTATAGAAAGTAGAGTATGGGAAGGGGCTAGTGCAAATAAATTCCTAACAGTCCACATGGTTATCCTAGATATTCCAGAATTGCATAACAGCACTAAGGGCTCTGAACTGCAGTTCAACATCTCCTCGAAATTGGAACTCAGAACCTGGATGTTTTCTGAACTTAGAAATGAATGCACAGACCTTTATTATCCCAAGGTTGATTGTCACTAGTCAGCTGTGTTTTGTTAAGTTGGACTCAATAGTAACTCAGGCTATTTTAGCCAAGCATGGATGTTTAGTAGCAAGCACACTCCAAGAGAATTTAGCAGAAGTACATAGTATTTCTGGATTCTCAGTGGGTAGGCGATAGGCAGCTCAGTCAGTAAAACAGTCCTTCTGTATGCACTAGAAAAGGCAGTTTGAAGGCAGTTTATTGTATTTCAGGAATTAAAGTGAATAAGGTTATTTTGGTGTGGTTTTTTTTTTTGTTGCTGTTTTTTTTCTCCTCCTAGACAGCTCTCCAAAATTTAGGTGCAGTTAAGCTATATCTTAGATGCCTGAGTACTACTTAAGTTATGATTAAAAGTTAACAAATGTTCTCTGTATCTATCTTCTTTTCATATGCTGGAAAAAAAGACAGAAACGATGCACATCTGGAAACTGTTCCTTTGTTGTTTATCACATCTGTTTGTTCATGAATTAAATATGAAGTTGACCCAAAAAGCGTGACTGAAAAATAATGCCATACAGATAAGTAATCATAATCTGTGAATTTAGTACTCTTGGTGCACATAAGACTAAACGTAGCTTATCTTTTGATTGTTTCTGAGAAATTAATGTGAAGAGGAGGAATAAGGAAAAGCAAGTCAGATCAACAGCTTTTATGCAGGTCCTATTTTTTAGTTTTAATATTCAAATTTAAGAAGCTTAAAAAATAAATATATAGGGTCTTAAACCACAAATAAGCAAAGTCAAAGACAAGTTTTTTGGTAATAATACACTGGTGTCACTTAATGTTTTAATCAGAGAGTGAACATATCCAAGTATAAGATGGACATGGTTCTGTTCTGTTCTAATATTGCTTTCATAACTAGTAGAAATTTTTGCAATTTCTATGCAACAATTTGATGATGTTTCATTTTGTGATACTTTTTCTGGACATGACTGCCCAAGAGAAAATTAAGGATAGAGTTCCAGGCCTCACCATATCCTTCAGTTCCACATCTTAGAATTTTGCTTTTATGCAAGAAATTGTCTCAGAATGGAGCTCATACTACTATGTGAATTGGGGACAGACGTGACACACTTAGACTGATGTTAGGAATCTGTCAGATATGACATAAAATTAAAAATCAAACAAAAAAAATCATGGTGCTGTATCATCACTTGTCTTACATGTTTTAGGAATTAGTTTGATTAGAAATAAGTAGCTATTATATTTTAGTACCTAAGCATGTCTGCCTATACTACAATTCTGCATGAATACTGTACAGATGTGTAAATGAACCACAGGATCCTATGAAAAAACAAATTTCTATTTCTGTGCTTATGAAGGTATTTTGTTCTTTAACTGTGCTATTCTGAATAAGCTAAGGTCTACTTCTCTGGAGTTTGAAGGTTTGATTCTTCACCCATAAAATCTCCTACCATCCGGTACTAAAAGCAAACATGGCAAATGAAAAGATCTTGTACAAAAGACTGTAGGATTTTTAAAAAGCCCTATAATATAGCATTAACTATTATCTAGCATCTTTTCTTTAAAAGAACATATTGAATAGACTGACTTAGAACCTCATTAGTCTAATAAAACAGCAAAATGCAGCATATAAATCCAGCAATGACTACCTTTTTTCAATCTGTAGATAGCCTACAAGCAGAAAATCTGTTACTGCAAGGTAGTCTTCCAAGCTTATAGCCATGGCAGCTCATAGCTTGATTTAATTCAACAAGCCTGGTCCATTTACCTTTTTTACCAAGTGAAAACCTTAAGTAAAAAGTGTTTACTTAGCTTCTTCCCAAGCATAACTAGTTCCCCTGAAAATACTCCTTTTTCTAAAGAACAGAACATCATTTGTAATAATTAGAAAATGAAAATGTTTCTTACACATGTAGATTCCAGCACAGATCCAAACAAAACATTAACATCTTAGGCCTAGAGTGACTGTTCCACTAATAAGGTTCCTCTTTTTAAAGAATAGCACATCAGGGGAGCATAACTGAGCTGTTCAAATTAATTCATTCAGTTTGGTATTTTCTGAATAAGCCATTTGACAAATGGTGTTTTCTCATTCTAAGGACCCACTCAGCCTATGCACGGACACCCAGCAGCATTGCCTATTGTTTGAAAGCAAATACAAACATATGTAAGCTACTCTGAAACAATGGACAATATTTAGCATTGGCATAAACATATGCATTGCTCCCTGAAGCCAAAAGACTTGTACCTTCCAAAATAATTTTCCTGAATACTGCTGCAAAGCTGATTTTATATTACTGAAGATGGTATCCTCTTCTTACAGGGAGAAGCAGAAAAAGGAGAAAGGCTGCCAGAAAGCTTCTAGGGCTGCCTGGTTGTCCTGTCGGTCTCATCTTTAACAGAGCAGGGAAGACAAATCCTACTCCAACTAAGGACTGACAGACAGCAATGAGATCTTTCTTTCTGTCTTCTCTGAACTGCCCAAGCATGACGTCTGATGGAGCAGTAGCTGAATAGACAGTTCATACAGCCGCCATCAATCTAGGTGTACCCCACAAGTGAGGCAAGAGTTAGACCTATTTTGTTTCCATTTCCTACAGTAAGTATATCAAAGATGGATTGTTTCTCCTGATTTCAGAAAAGCATAGTGGTGCTTTACAGGCTATTATAATTGAGTTTATATTTTTGCCTGGTTTTCCTCCTTCTTTGCATATCTCACTGTCAGATTTCTGGAGACTCTCATTCAGCTAAAAGTATCGCATTATTATTCATTGCCTAATCATAGGGTGTTAAGAGTTACACCAAGCAAATGCAACTACTTCAACACAATGTGAGCCCTGCTAGTGTTGCCGTCACTTCTGAGATTCTACGCAAAAATTCTCATGTAAACAAAAAATAGGATTTGTGGATTACAACCAAGGCATGTAATTGATTACTCTGACACACCATGAACACCGAAGAAACAAAAAATTCATTAACATGAACTTCTCACTGAATTGCTAGTAAGAAAGCAAAATACGTTCCTGTCACTCTTTGTTTTCTATAACGAGCCAACTGGCTGCTCCTAGAACAAGAAAATAGGTCGTGGAAACTTTCATCACAGTCTGATGCTGAGTCTGCCCCCAGATGGTGGCAACCAGTTACATTTCGTAGCTATCTGTCAGGTCTGTGTGAGATGCTCAGCAACTACTCTGCATTACAGCACCTTGACAGAGATCATATGAAAGATGCTGGGAGAGATTGCAGCATTTTTATATTGTGCTCTACAGATCCCTGGCTAAATTGAGCCATAGAAATCATGCCTAAAGTGAGTTGGACATTGGTAGAAAAAGAATCTTAACAGAATCAGGGTGAAAGTTAGCTATATTTCATCATGGAAAGAAGAAAATAATTTAAAATGGAAGGAATTGTAACCAAGTAGAAAAATAAGATGTAGCAAAGCAGAGTAAATAACATTTCTAAAAAAGGACAAACTGCAGTTGGTTAAAAAAATAAAATCTGCAGAAACTCAGCTGTTTATCTGTGTTTTCAGATCCATGCTTCCAAAATTCAAAATGCAACATTTAAAAACTAGATTCCAAAACAGCAGTCACAATGGCACGATGATTAGATATTTATCCAAAACAAACATGCATAGGAACTATGTTTTTTTTCAGCATTAGCTTGCAAAACAATTGGGCCAAGAAATTAAGGAGAAAGAATCTGAAGACTGCGTCAGCCATGCTAAATGGCTTCAGCTTTAACAGCTACTGCTATTTTTGGTAGACACATAAACATGCCTCCTTTATTACAAAACTGCTTTGAAACTGACCTGCAGATCAGAAACAGACTGGGACTTCTAGGCACTGGGCCACATTGAACAACATCCCAGATGGGAAATTACATCTAGGGGACTGTTTGTCCCGTGGCCTGTTTCTTCTTCTGCGGGTTTTGCAGAGCTAATGTACTTTGTTTCTTTAGTTGTAACTGACACCTCTTAATGAATAAACTGCACAGTTACACACCTGAGATTAAGCATAGTAGAAATACCACTTGTGCTCCTTTTTCTGACACAACTTCTTGTGTCCTGAGACCAAGACTGATTCTCTGCTGAGTAGCAGAGAACATCTGCAACATGGCAGCTTTCCAGAAGAGATCAGTGGGGACTAAGTGTATCAAGGCTTTATTTTTATATATGTATATGATATAGATGTATTTCCCAGTGCTGAAACACAAGTGGTGAAGTAGCAGGCTTTTTTTTTTTTTTTTCAGAAAGTTTCCAGTCTACACTGATGTGCTCTTATCAAATCTCCTGCTCCTGATGGTAAACTACTGCTTGTTCAAGATCACTGATCTGGCTGTTCATCTGGAATTTCTCAGGTACTAAGGAGTCCAGCTAGGGTAGCAGCTGCCAGGCAGCCAGAAATCCTGGACACATAAATCACTGTACATGCAGAATGCATACAGAGTGACACTGAGCAGGCTCAGGACAAGTCATCTGGGCACACACAGTATGTTTGACACCGGCAGAATGTGTTGGATGGGCTGCCCAGCATGTGTTGCATAAGTGCCCCATTGGCACATAGTCAGCATATCCTGAGAATGTTAAATGCTCAATTTCTGTCTATAAGGGAAATCTGGGGTCCTTAGATTTTTAATGCCAAGAACTGGTGAATATGTTAATGCTTGGTTCTCAGGGAGCTTTCCACATCAGGAATGGACTCTGATGAAAGAACAAGATAAATAGCAAAGAGCAAGCTCTTTTGCTGCTCTTGCAAGTTGCATCTTTCATGACACAGAAATCTATGCAGTGTTTAAAAGCAGTACACAACACTTCCATGCAATGAAACGCGTGTGAAATAAGAAAAAGCACTTGAAAGACCACATCATACCAGTTCTAAAGATCAGAAATGAGAAAATCTATAAAGGTAACCACCTTTTAAATAGAGGGCAATCCTAAAGTGACAGGCTTGAGTACACAACAATGGATTACTCTCAACATCAGAAGAAGGCTGAGCAGCCTCAGTGGTATAAAACTTGGTGAAATTTTGAATGCAGTTCAAGGAGGTGTCTTTGAAGACCTCAAAGGTGGATTATATAGCAGTAAATTTCATTATATAAGTGATACTATTTGTTTAAAACAATTACTACTATGTCTAATGCTTGTTGCCCTTTATCAACTAAAACAATCGTAAAGTCAAATGTGGAAATATTTTCATAATTTTCTTTTTAATCTTTACACAAGTAGAACTCAAAATGACCTCAGCTAGAGTTTTTCTTTAGTGAGGATTTTGAGATTTCAGGTTCCAAGGGCTTTCTCTGCTAAGAACAGCAATTCATGCTAAGCTACCTGAAGAATGAAATGTGGGATGATATTATTGAGTTATCTATTCATTAAATCTCCATAATGAATTCATTTATTTCTGAGTTGTTTGCATCTCATTTGAACCAGATTTGCATGTGGAATGTAACCTTTCTTCTCAGAGTTTCTCAATCTCTTTTTTAAATCCAATCTTGACATTTTTCTTCTCCACTACTCACTTCCAGTAAAATTCATTTCCAGTAAAATTCACTGAGCATATATGATATATATGCAGATACAAGTCTGTGTAAGTACTTGATACTTTCTGGAATTAAACTAGACCAGTGAATTATAGTAATCAGCAGCTATGAAGTTTCAATGTTTTTTTTCCATAAAAGAGTGTCTCAATATTACACTGAAGTATGGAATGCATTTTAAAGCACAATAATTCCTCCCTTATTACAACCTCACTTCACTCATGGCTAAAACAATGTCAAGTAAGCTAATGTCTCTGATTCAGAAAAGTTATTTTAACATAAAAATTAATAAATAATACTACCAAATAATACTGAGCTTTAAGAAAATTACATGTTGATGTATTTTATTTTCATATAGCAAATAATCTCAGAATTTTCATTTCATTTAGGTTCCACATAAGGCATGGAATTTTTCAACAGAGAAATTCTATCTTTCCTAAGCACATGTACTTTTTCAGCCAAAGGTTTACAAATACTTTTTGCTCATGCATGACTTCCCTCAATTCTTTCAATCCATATAATCATGGTCCCAACATCATCCTTGGTGTTCTAGTTCTTCCCTGATTCTCCTTTTTCAAAGTAATTTATTGACTGCATGTGAACTTAAAACAATATAGATGTGCAATGTAGACAATAGAGTGCTCTCAGACCACCTCTGCTTGGAAAACATCATCTGATTTAACTTATGTGTGCAAGAAGGTTGCTTTCAGTTCCCTTCATAAAGTTGTGCAGCTATAAAGAATTGCACAAAATATTCTTTGGAGTTTAAAAGTAGGTCTATTTGGCTTATCTCCATGGGGATATACATAGAGTCTTGGACATAGAGAAAAAAAGGAATTATAAATTCAGGTTTTACGTTATTTTAGGTTGTGATTAGGTTTAACATCAACTTTGCATTCATAGAGATGACAGTGCAAGGTATAAGACATGAATCAGAATCAGTATTATCCTTGAGCATTGTGATGTCTTGCCCTCACTCCAGTCATCACCATTTCAGTGTAGTACCCTATTAACTGTGATGCATTAGGAAAATCATTTGAATAATTTGCAAGCAAATTAAATGAAGACTCTTCAATAATCTCGCTTTGCAATACTAGGACATGCCCTCACTAACGATTATAATTGGCTTTGGTACCCTCTGATCTTGTGCACTAAAATCAAAGCTTGAAATGAGCAGAGCAGAGCAAAATCTCAGCATTCTTGTGGGTCTAGTGGCATCGTCAACATCCACTCACCCACCCCTTTTCATTCCAAGAGTGTCTGTTTCCTCCCAAAGTTATTACTCTCACATGAATTTGCCCTTCCTCTTGCAGCTTCAATCATAATGTTAGCTGATTTCTGGAAAGACTAAAACCAACAGCTGTTTTCCTTTGGGCATTAAATACCATTTAGTATGTTTTCTTTTTCCTTTAGGAAAAAAAAATGCAATAGTGGCATAAATACCTCAAAATAAACAGGCATTTATAGGGATGAATTGGAAATCTTTACTAATCTTAAATGCATCTAATACATAGCACGTTTTTGTATATAGGCAACTTATTTAGCAACTACTTTCTGACTGAATATATCAGATTAATTTACACTGAAAACAGTACTGTTAATTCCCTCAACCCTAACTTGCTGTGTGATCAATTTAACAGCAGTTGGACCTTTTTGTTGTTATTTAATGCTTTGCAATTTGCTCAGATGTAGGCTTAGTCTCCTTACTGCCAGAATCCTTTCACACAGAATGTTCTTGGTAATGGTGTAAAACTACCTTGTTGGTAATAGTGTCCTGGAAGTAAAACTTATGCTAACCCTGATAAGGAGAGAAGATTTGACTTCAGAAGTTTTGTCTTTGTTTCTCACCATCCAGCTCTATTTCAATTGGCAGCAAATTAAATTGATTTTCTCCAACTTGATTTTATTTTCCCTGTGATGGTAATTGGCAGTTGAACTCCCCATCTTTATCTCAACCCATGAACTTTTTCTTTTTTCTTCTCTTCTGCTGAGGAACAGAAGAGAGCATCTGGATAGGTGCCTGGCAGGTAGCTGAGGTCAACCAATCACAATGTGTTAGCCACAGTTACTCAATTTTTTGCAAGAAGAATACATCAGTATTCTGAAAACAAATCCTTTGCTTCAGTGTCAAATTTTCTTCCTTAAGTGTTCTTCAATAATACCAAAAGGATACCTAGTTCCTCTCAGAGACCTTAACTCTTTTGAAATGATAAAACACAGTAACACTTGCGCATCATGTTTTTTTACAAGAAAGTAACACTTTTCTTTTTCTTACCCAGTGAAATACGCATTTTTAAAGTTTTTAATGTTGGACTAAAAATGCAAAAATTTACTTGCATGCCAGTGCTGGCTCACTTCTATGCTGGCTACAGAGTTTTTATTTGTTCCCTGACCTGAAAGTTATTTCTTTCCAGTTTTACTGTTGGTTTTCCGTGTTTGTCTTTTAAAGTCTATTCTTTGGGTACATTCTCCAGTCATATAGAAACAATTCTGAGCAGCTCAAACTCAAACCAATCCAGATATGTCTACATGTTTAAAATCCACACTTTGTTTCCCTGCCTTTTGATGGTGCATTTATGCAGTATACTGACTTTCAGAAAGAAGTGCCCCTCAAAGCTTGCACCAAAGCC
Source organism: Forpus xanthops (assembly GCA_032466535.1). Lineage (NCBI taxonomy): Eukaryota > Metazoa > Chordata > Aves > Psittaciformes > Psittacidae > Forpus > Forpus xanthops. Next base: position 14,783 of record JASSUY010036681.1, read on the forward strand.
CTCTGCTCCTTTACTTGCGCCTATACAGAGGTTTGCATGATAACACAGCAAACAGGATCACTAATACGACCTGGTTTAAAAACACATCTGTCTTCTTCATTTTTTGTGTCAAAAAAAGATGACTTTCATCCTACAATAAAATTCACTTTCTTATTTCTAGGACATTATTATTAAAAGTAAACATAATGAAAAAACTAAGACATACGTATTATTTTCCATAAAAAGAATTTAAAAATCTCTGCATTCTCTGCAGTGCTATTAAACATAAAAAGAGACAGAATCCAGGAATATATGGTATAGTAGCAAAGAGGCATGTTAGCCACAATGTCTCATTTCTGATATTATAGTCACCCTACACTTAAACTCCAGCTTACATCATGACATTGTTTCCCTTAATCTTTTTATGCAAATAATAACATCAGCAAAAGCCTACCATGAAAACATTACTGCAAATTCCTCTTTCCAGCCCCAACTTCCTGATGTTTTTGAAATACTAGTGTAATTGAGAAGTGGGTGGAATATTTTGTGTATTTTTTACTGCAAAACACTGGTATTTCTGAAATCATAATGAAAGAGTATTTAGAACATAAAAGTTACAGCTAACTGTTATATTACTATCTCAAAATACAATCAGAATTTGGGACATGAGCTCTATGGCCTCTGTGGTGCATAGTTTTATACTACCAAGGGTAGCTTAGAAATAACAGAAAGTGATATTGATGGGATCTGTTCTTGATTGTGCACAAGAAGACAGCCAGGAATGCTTAGGAAACTGAAACAATAAAATTGAATGAAAGATGACTCTTATTTCTCTTACCACATTTTCAGTAAAAATCTGGCAGGTTAGTAACCTTACTTACCATCTTTAATGGTCTTCTGAG
>JASSUY010036685.1:0-30241 GCA_032466535.1 Forpus xanthops
AGGGAAGTTGTGAATGCTCCATCGCTGGTGGTGTTCAAGGCCGGGTTGGACAGAGCCTTGGGTGACATGGTTTAGTGAGAGGTGTCCCTGCTCCTGGCAGGGGGGTTGGAGCTAGATGATCTTAAGGTACTTTCCAACCCTAACTATTCTATGATTTTATGAATATCTCAAACATACTTAGTTTCTGTATTTCTCAGAGGCAGAAGAAAGCAATCTTATTTATTAGTATCCCTGCTCTGAAAGAAGCTGCTGCATAGGCTCTGTACTTGCTACTAACCAGGAGTAAGAGATTTTATAAATGTCCCCTTATGAGAAAAAGCTTTTATTGATGCTATTTTCCTACTGGGCACCAGAGAATTTATCCCCGACACCCAGATACCCCAGGACCCAGCGTCTCTTGGTTATTACTACTTCTGATTTGAAGGAAGCTGTTGGAAACTCAGCAACACCCCTGTCCTCATACTTTCAGTTCAGTGCATGCATACAGGCACCTGGAAGATGTGCTGTATGGGTTATGCTGTCAAGCCTCAGTAACCAGTCTTCAGAGTATCTCCACAGCAGGAAAATACATCACTGCGTTAAAAATACAATATGCCCTTTGGTCCCTCAGAGAGCAGAGGGATTAGAAGAGATGGAGCAGGCAGGGGAGTGGCAAGGACTTGGGTGCTTTGCAGTGTAAGTTTGAGCCTTTGGTCTCTGGCATAAGGCTTCACTTAGAGGCATTTCTGCCTGTGAATACAGAGGGTCCAGTCTGCTGGTGACCCACATCCCAGCTGTGCTGTGGGGAGCATGATGGGAAGCTTTATCAGACCTGGAGGAGCTGCTTTGTGGTGGATAGCAGCAGGACCTGGCAAACAGGAAGGAGGGCATGGGTGGGCTGCAGGGGGCTGAGTCATAAACTCTTGATCCCAGATCCCACCTTCTGCCACCTCCCTCCAGGGGGAATTGTTCTCAGCTTCTCTTTCTTCTGAAGAGATATTTTGTATTAGCATTTGTCTCAGTGCCAACAAAAGATCTTCAGACTACCAGTTCTGCACCAGAGAGAGGTTTGTCTCTTAGAGAATATGTAAAGGTATTATTACAAATGTGCAAAAGAGCAAAAACAAGCTCTCTGCTAAAATGTCAATAATCAGTCCTCTGAATAGCACACAATCTGATCCCTCCCCATATTCTCACAGTACAGTAGAGAAATGTTTTAATTTGGGAAACCACACAGAAATGGCATGCCAAGCTGAGCTGTACAGTAAGTTTTCCACTGCTGCTTCCCTTGTTCCTTGCTCGTCTTTTTTCTTTCCTTCTAAGCTTCCTGACATGTCTCTTGCACTCTCTCTATAGCAGAGAGCAATAACCTTCTCAGCTTTGAGCACCAAGCAGCTTACTGCTATAACAAAAATATAGCTCTTCTGAAGCACCTCTTCTGTGTGGTTGCCTTAAGGCTTAGGTGCTGCTTGAAGTAGCCTCCAACTGCCAAGCCATCAGCTTTTCTGAAAGCTGCTACTTAAAATGTTTCTTTGCATTTGGTTATGAACCCCTGCTTGTTTGTGTCTTGTAGCTTGTTTGCATATGGGTTGTGGCATAATCCATGGAAAGGGAATGGAGCTGGCTCTTTCTTACACTGTAGATGACTGTGCTAAGTACTGAACAGCAGAAACCTTCACTGTCTTTGGATGAAGCCCCAGCCTGTGGGCTTACTGCTGCCTGTTAGCTAGGATAAGCTTTTGTGTTTGACTAAAGAAAAACAGTAGGGGAAAAGTGCCATATTCTCTATGCAGTTGTGTGCATTTACTTTATTTACCTTCTGTCAGAACCTGCTGTAAAGACTGATGGTTCTGAGAACAGAATTACAACCCTGTGGTTGTATGGAGTCTGTCTTTCCTGTCCCCTCCTGCAGATGCTGTATTATCACTTCACCACTTGTATGCTACCATACCAGATTTGATAGACGTATTTAAAATACTTGCTGCCATTTCACATGCCTGTTCTTCTAGAGCTCTGCTATGGAGATGAACTTGAATATACCATTTGAATTCATCATAGCTTGCATTTTAGTTCTGGTCATTTCCACTTCAATTACGTTTTCCCCATTACCAATCCTGCCTTCACTGCCATGGTCAGCAGCAAGATGGACTGAGGTAATTATTTGTATTGAGGCACAAGTTTCTATAGGACTACACTCCAGTGCACCTGCATGAAGGACAGCCTGTTAACACTGAAATGATGTGGTTGCAGACAAACTTAATAGAAGGGGAATAAATTTACGCACATAATTCAGCCTTGACCTCATGAGTTCTCATTACTTTGTGTCCACCTAGCACTCTGCCCACCTCTTTCCTTTTAAATGAGATACAGTAACTAATAGTGAAATTATGGCAATCTGCTGTATGAATTTTTTTATTATTTGCATTTAATTAAAGACTTCTCTTGAGAAAATGAAGGGCGGCTTAACCTCAGAGAAGCCTCTGCATCTCCAGTAATTGCTTCTAATTGAAGTCTTTAGAGTTCCCACCCCACCACAGGAAAAGAGAAAAAACCCAAACCTGAAAAGTTTACTCCCACGCACAGGGTCCCTGAAAATTAGTTTATCATTATGCAATTAAGGTGACTGAGGGTCCTCATCAATGATTCTTCAGTGTTGGTTAGCCAGCTAAAATTGAAGTTTAATTATTCTAAACCCTGGTTTGAGTTGTGTTTTGGAGAAGTCCAAGGGCAGAGTCCATCGTCCCAAGCTGGCCGGGCTGTCTGACAGTGTCCATACAGGGGGTTTAGGTGCATGTCTTGCCTAAGTCATAGAATCATAGAGTGGTTTGGTTTAAAAGGTACCTTAAAGATCATCTAGTTCCAGTCCTGATGGTTTCATTTCCATCACAGGTTTCTGGTTTTATTTCCATCACAGGTTTCTGGTTTTATTTCCATCACGGGTTTCTGGTTTTGTGCAGTTCTTGATGAATTCAGTGGTATTTTGGTTATTCTAGTGGAAAAAAAAAGAGATTTGTGAGGCTGAGCAGCAGTGCTGCCTCTGGGGTCGAGAACATCTCAGATGTCTCCCTGTTCCTCCCAACTGTACAGGGCTCCAAGGCTACAACGTAGTCTTTGTTTCCAGAAGAAGTGGATCTTTCTCATGCCAGCACCTTGCTCTGTTAATCCTGGTGCACGGATGTGTCCTTAAAGCAGGCATGGCATTTTATAAACCTCACATCTGTGGCATGGGTGTTGGGAATCAGTTCTGCTCTGGTCCCCAAGGTGCCATGGTGCATCATGCACAGAGACATGGGCTGTGGCTAGATGGTTCTGATGGGAGCCTGTGGTCCTGGGTCTAGGGAGGAGCGCAGCACCTTATGTTAAAGCCACCACCTCAGGCTCAAGCATACGGCACTTTAGGTACACGTTCTTCCTAATTACAACTATCAGCATTTCTGTGCTGATTCTGGCAGCGCAGTTGCACTGATTGCACCCTTTGGCTCTATTAAAATCCTCCTCATGTTACAGATCTGAAAACAGGCATGACAAATTCAAGTGCCTGTATTGTAGCAACAGACATGGCCATTTTCTACTGTTTATTCTCCACTGAAGATAGCGAGGTTGAAAAAAACACAAGAGAGTTCTGCTTTCTTGTGTTCTTGCGTTGTTTGCTAATGCCTTGTATCACACAAGTCAGCAGGAATGTGCATGTGATTTCTGCTTTTTATTATCCTGAAGGTTCTCTGTAATGTGTGCTGAAACACATAAAATGTCTAGATGGACTGAAATCTGTCAGAGTGACCTCTTAGAGGGCTACCAGTGAAATGTTGGAAATGGAAATGTCATTGTTTGTCAGCAGTAGATTTATCATGGTTTTTGGAGTCATAGCTACAGTTAAATACATAAAAACATGTGTAACCTGCCTCTGTTGTTTCTTAGCAAGCAAATATACTTGGCAAAGTGAACCTTTTCATTTTAGAAGAATGAAAAAGTGCTTTATTTCTCTAGGCAGAGCCCTGAAATACTTTTATTTCGTGTAGGTGCAAGTCATATAGACGTGTGTAGGTGCTGATTTTGATTCAGGTTATTTAGGAAGGTGGTATTATTTCTGACAACAAATATTTTATCTTTCAATACAAGACATTAAAGAATTTAGTTCTAGGAAACCAGGAAATTAAATGCCTTTTGCAGTCCTTATTTGCTTTGCATGCTAGAAAAGCAGTTACTGCTAATTGCATATTTGTACACACCAACCACTTCTGAATTCAGCGCTTGTTTACAGAGATGCAGCATCGATAGAGACTGATAGAAGGTTTGCAGCAAAGCCTTGAGCCTTGTGAAGGTGAGGACCTTCAGCCTGAGCAACTGATGGCTGGGTTGTATAAAGATTGGGTGAATCCCAGCACTGCTGCTGTGGTTTTACAGAAAACTGCATTGTCTAGAAGGGAGAACGATCCAGTTGACCAGCAGATATAGATTATAGGGCAAATTTCATCTTTATTTGAAGTTGCATATCAAGATCGATTGACCAAAGATACTTGTCTTTGTTAATACTATAAAGGATTCAGTCTTGTACATTACTCAAGAAAAACCCTGTATGTTGGGAGGCAGATGTGTTTAATTCCTTTATTCTTCCCAGTGGAGCTACATTTGCTGCCATTACACCTTTCGTCTAATGGGAAACTTTTCTGCAGCACAGTTTGCCTTATCAGTCCTTTCATCTTTAAGCTGAGAATGAGGAGTTTTTACATATCCAGGGCTAAAATAAATATTTCTCTGTATGGGGAGACTGAGGCCAGTAAAGACTCTGTTGTGCTTGTGATGATGGGAGCCCTGCGAGATGGGGGCAGAGCCTGGGGCTGGGAAGGTAGTTAATTCCATTTTGCCTCTAGAGTATGCTAAATAAACCCAGAGTAGCCAATCATTTGATGCATGACTTGGTTCTCCTCTCACAGGGTTGTAGATCCATGGCATCTCTTTGAGTTTACACAGTTATCAGTATTAGAAGACAAGGCTGGCAGCATACAGCTCCAGAAGACAGGCTGCAAAGGAAAAGATTGTAAGATTTGTAATGTAGGCAATATCTGTGCAATTGGAAAGAAAAGTGTGTCCTGGGTTTGTTACTTTATTTGATTTTTGGTGGTGGTGGTGTCATTTGCACAATGGAGAATAAAAGAGAAAGAGGCTTTGGGTTGGTAGCAGTCTATAGGGTCGCATGTTAAACAGATTTCACTCACCTGTGAAGTTTGTCAGTTTAAAGCAAATACATAGATGCTGTGAGAATTTGTGCAGTGCAAAACACAGACACTGACCCAAGAGAACTCTGTGGACAGAAAGCTCTGGAAACAACTACAAATCTGTGTTCCTTCTTACACAAGGAGGTTCACAGCTTTGGAAACACGGCACAGGAGCCTGGAAATGGTTGACAGTTATACATGAACCCTCGTAAATGACAGTAAACTGATCTGTTGTACTCATTTCTTTCCTTTTCTTCATTTCATGTTTTCCTGTTTTTAAAATTAATCCATTTAATAAGAAATGTGAAGGTAAATGGCTACATTCACTACTTAATCACAGTTATCACTGGTGTTAACATTGGATGAGCTGGCGGAAATGCTTACTGGAAACAAGTGTAGAGGGATGATGAGATTCATGGTGGGGAAATGACCACTATTCATCCAAAATATTTTCAGTAACAGCACTGGGAAGGGAATACACTGGTGCAATCTGTAGTTCTTGTTTTTTGTTTTAAAGGTCTCTAATGAGCCATGTGTGCAATGCATTTCACCCTGGGAAATCCCACTGAAATCTGGCACTTGGATTTCATTTCTTGTGCTGCTATATTTAGAGCAGAAAGCAGATCTCCCAGCATGGTTCCTTCTGGCTTATAGAAGCCCTGTGAATTGTCTCAGTAATATACACTAATCGGTTACCAAAGCTGCCAACCCCCCCATGGAAATCCTTTATAGCAATAAAGAGTGGAAGCAGAGCAGTTGCTTGTACTTTCAGGCTGCAGTCATGAGGCAGCAACCAGTTGTGTCTGCTGTGGGGATGAGGGACAGATGACCTCAGTGGATATTGCTGTGGTCTTCGTTACCGTGGCCTGTTGCTCAGTCACTGTATTTCTGTGCCTCTTTTTATATTTTATGGGTAAGGAGTCCCATCAGAGGTGTTTCCAATGAGTTTTGTTGTCTCAGAGCATGCACATTCCTTTCCTCACTGTCCATCCATGTTCACTCGTAAAGTAACAGGCAGTCTGATATACTTATTTTTAGTAAGTTCCCATCTTTCTTGACCTTACTTCCATTGAAAATCATTCACATCCATGCTAAGTCAGGCATTCAACATCATCTTGTTACAATCAAAGGAACAAGCCTATCTTTTCAATATAGTGTTTTTCCTGTGCTGATGCTGTCAAGCCCAGCTGTACCCAGATTTCTGCAGCTGGAGTGCCAGGGTGGTCCATGCCTTGTGCTAAAGGAATGTGGTGGCATGGATGCTTTTAACTTATGGAGAGGGGAGAGAGGTAATACATGTCAGTGTTTGCAGTGTAATGTGAGAATATGGCATCTTTATATTCTAGTATTTTGAGATGTATTTCAGGTATTTTATATGCTTTCCATACTTGTGTGTGTAGGAAAAGAATCTTTCAAACTTAGGAGCTGCAAAATCAGTACAGCTGTGTAGAAATTACTTTCAAAATCTACTAAATTAAGCAGAGAACGTGTCCATCCTGGCAGCTTTTTGTTATCTTTCACAATTCTTTGATAGGGATGTAATATTCTGTAATCACTCAGAAAGATGGCTGGATATTTTTTCTATTAAATTCTGAGGGACTTAAACCTTTTCTGGCTTACCTTTGCTATTTTTCATGTTTATATACAACAGTATAATACATCAGCATTTTTACATGTTTCCCATATAAAAATGAGCCATGCTTATAGAGGCTGTCAAACTTTCTATTCCACAGAATAACTGGAGCATCACTGTGAGTTGACACCAGCCTAAAATTCACATATAGATGCCGAAATGTCTTATTTTATAGTCCTGTTGCTATTTAATAGCTGAGCTGTGCCCTTTTCTTAATTTACTATCACTATCCAGAAGTACATTAGTGCTGGGGATGCTGCTTGCAGAGATCCCAGGGTAGCTCTGCAGCTTTCATGGGTGCCCTGAAGTCAGCAAAGCTGCATGTTGGCTAAGGAACTGGCCACGCTATAATAATGAAGTGGCAAGTTAGGAATAGGGAGGAGACCAGTCTAGAGTGCTTTAACCTGCTTTCAGGAGGTTTCTTCTAGCAGGGACTGGAATATAAAATGATTACTTTTTGCTCTCTCCTCTGTGTGTAGCCTCAGGAGGTTTCTGATAGGTTTTGGCCATTAAAGACAGCAGTAAATGTCTAGTGGGAAGCTAGCTGGCATTTATAAGTTTACACTATTTAGGAAATCAGAAAAGGTGGATAGATTTTTATTTTATTTTATTTTATTTTTTTTTTTTTTTTTTTTTTTTTTTTTTTTTTTTTTTTTTTTTTTTTTTTTTTTTTTTTTTTTTTTTTTTTTTTAACAGAAGTTCTCCAATAGCAGAAGGTGCTGCTGCCTGCTTTGCAGGTGAATTCCACTCAGGATGATAAATTATGTCTGAACTGATCCAAAATGTTCCTAATGGCCCTAGTCAAAAGGCCTATTACAGGATGTCTAACTCACTTAAATTCCTTTCTGCTTTAAATTGTTAATGATTAAGTATTTTACGGCTAAAAGGATATGCTCTTAAAGGGCACTTTCCTTTAAGGTTAGCCAAACTTGAAAATGAGCACCTGAACTGTGTTATACAGACTCGCTGGTATGACCTTCTTCTGGTGGTGGAATCAGGATATTGTTTCTATGGGTGGGTGATTTTGTGAAGATAGTTGCAGAACAGAAAGAAGGTTTATGAAAGAGGAAGCAGAGGAACATTTTGGAGCAGAGAGAAGCAGCAGCTTTGGCTTGCCCTGGTGGTTTTTAAATCACACTTTTGATATAGCAGAAATAAAGATTTGTCTTTCATTATATTTGGAGAAGTAAACTGTATGGTGACATAAAGGAGGTTTTCTCAGAGGAACAGCTGGTACGTTGTAAGTCACCAGCCTTGTATTGGCTTATCCAGTTACTTGCTTTAAATCATGGTTTTGTAGCAATGAAGGTGCTAAATCTGTCTAGTAATCACAAAGATTTGGACTCCTGTCCAGTTCTGTGCTGCTGCCTGGCTGGCTGCCTACCAGGCATGCCATGTGCTTGTCTGTAAGGGTGTGAAAATATGTAGTAGGTATGTATTGAGCGTCATCAGCTATAGGAACTTCTCAACTTCTTAGGTTTTTAATACCTTCTGAAAGTGAATCACAGAAGCTTCCAAGTGACTTCGCATCATGTTGATACTTAAGTACTACTACTATGTACTATTTGCATAGTATTGTGTACTCAGAGCAGCCATATGCATATGAATATTAATACATGCAGGTCCAGTTTTCCTCCCTTTGGGCTGAAGGATGAGTTTATTGGACTTGAACTTTATCTTCTAATCCTTTTTCCATGAGTGTCATCAGTCTGCTGATTCAGCAATTACTCTCATCTTCCTTCAGTCAGGGCATTGATCAGGGCCAGCAAGCAACACAGGAGAGGGTACTGACCAGAAATATCAGGTGTGGCCCATAAACATATGTGCATGCCTAATGTATGCACACAGGAGTGGGTAAGCTCGCAGAGAAAGCTGAAAGAGCATGTTTTCCGAAGTATCTACATTGCTTTTTGTGGTGTATGGACAGGTTCCAGGCATCTAGGACTGTAACACTGCCATCTTCCATCATTTTTATTGCAGAATAAAGGATGTATGCTTTATAGATTTCAAAATACCCATTTTCTTTTTGTTTCTCCCCTCCTGATGGTACAGCTCCCCACTGGGGATTTTAAGCAAGCATTGTTCCCAGCTTGTTTGGGATGCTGTTAATGTGAATTCCTGGCCCAGTGCACTGCAAACGTCTGGCTCCTTCAGTATGCTTCTGTTCCCCACTGTGTTGCTTCCCCTTTGATATCTGATGAGTCAGCAGGTCTTTAATTGCTGTTCCTCTTAGCCGGGAGTGCTCTTGTTCAATATGTTAAATATTTGATTGCCTCAGCTTTCCAGATAGAGCAGGGCATGCATTGGGATGTAACAGACTCCCGATGCCAAACCTGATGCCCTTCCAGATGGCAAGTTTGGGAGCTCAGCCTGAGGCTGTGTCTGGGAAGCATCGCCTGGAGCCCAGATGGGATATGGGGAGGAGGCTCAGGCTTCTGGAAGGCAGTTTTGGGTAGGAGCACCCATTCTCAAGAAGAATTGCTGCAAGAGGGTCCATAGTTGCCTGGGAGTCCCATGCACAGCCAGGAGGCATGTGTGGCAGTGTGCTCTGCTCTCCCTACTCCCAGGACTCCTTTTGCTCTCCTTTTAAAGAAGCAATGTAGACGTAGCCGCTGGGATACTCCTGTGCTTGGTGGATTATGGAGTGTGCCTTCAGGGACTCAGTGCGATGAGGTATTATAGCCAATAAAATTACCTTCTGGTAACTTTCCTGAATATAATGCATGCATTTCATAGTCAGTGAGCTGAAATAAGGGCATTTTTATAGCGCTTTCCAAGTATTTTAAATGAATGTGTTGTATAGGAGCAATCTCTTTGTGTGTTTCGTAAGAAAGCCCAGCTTCCAGGTAAGGCTTTTATAGGCCCCGCCACTGGGCAGAGTCTTTATCCATGCAAGTCAATCCTTGAAAGGAGAAATCCAGTTCAGCATTCACAAATATGCACTGTGTGCTCACAGAAAGCTGGGACTTGCTGTTTATGACTTCCTGTGTGCTTTGCAGAGATATCTGTCCACATGATGCTGTGTAGGAGCATGTGGACTCTCACATCACAGCAAAGCATGAGCAGTGCTGAGGATCATCAACAGCACAGGTTTGAGGTAGTAGCTGCAATGCAGACTGTGGAGGAGAATGTCCCTAATGTACCTCTCTGCATCTGCCTGTGGGCTTCACATTCCTCTTAAGTCACTGCCTCTGCATTTCTAATGGAGAATGGAGTCATATTCTGTGTAGAAGAGCAGTGAGAAATTCAGAGCATACACATTTCAGTCACTTCACTTGTGGGTGGCACTGGAGAGAAGAAAGAGCTCGATCAGAATAACAGGGAAAGGAAGAGCCCTATATCCTCACTTTGTTAATCTTATTAGCTTGGTCCTAATGTAAGAGAAGCTTCTGCAATGCGCACACTCAAACAGTGGGATGAAAAAACTGTAGAAATTTCCCCCCCACCAAGTCAAAGGAGAAGCAGTCTCATTCCCACTGAAGGGATGAAATAAATGTAGCTGCTACTAGAGCAGAGCAGTGAACATCAGAATCATCATTTTTGGGGAAGAGGCCTCTTAAATGGGCCTTTAGATTGAGAAAAATAGGGGCAGAGTAAAATTCTGTCCTGAAGCAAACTTGGCAGTGCTGCAGCAGTGAGATGGAGGAGCCCTATGAATAGATAAGTGGAGTTTTCCCACATTATTCAATGTACTCTCTTGCTAAACAAGCGGAGCAGGAAGTTCTCAGTGGATGAGGAATGGAAGTGAACAGTCCATCCACGTGGAGCCTTGACTTCTGCCAGGCTGTTAATATCAGGGATGTTTATGACCTTCCAGTCAAGCAAGGGAGAATAACTCATTGGCAGTCAGGTTCAATCCAGCTAATGTTTCCAAGATTAAATGCCGCTTGCAGACCAGATCCGATTGCCAGTTTTGTGGTGAACCTATTCTGTCATTACACATTTCAGTGTTCGGGCCACGCAGGTTTTCAGCTCCCTGGCGTAAATTATGGTGCTATCTGCAAAGAGAAAGCTGGCTAGAAATGTGGGAAAGCTTGAAAGTCTTCCTTGTTCAGAAACAATGCTGACAGCTCCTGCAACAGTGCCCTGGGATAACAAACCCCTTCAGTATCTGGATTCAGCAGGTGCTCTTGATGTGAGGCAGTTGCCCTTGTGTCCCTTCAGCCACAATCAGTTCTCAGGAGCGCAAAGCCAGTGGTCCTACTTGGACTATGTTATGTGACTGATGGGGCAGATGATTAGTGACCTACGTGGTCTTCAGGAACCATGTTGTTTCCCTGTGGCACTGCAAGGTTTTATCTGTGTTTATTTCCCACTTACATACTTGGCCAGTTATCTTCATTAATGGAAACCAGTTGATAGTCCAGTCCTATTCAAGGTATTTGAGCACACAGGGAAAGCTTATTGGCTGCCAGCTTTAAGCACAGGCTGAAGCTACAGGCTTTTACAGCAGTAAAACACATTGTGGTCTAGATTGGAAAATCAGAGAAAGAATTTGCTGCTTTACACAAATATCTTGGCTCTCTAAAGTGGATTTGTAATGGAGGTGGGCTTCCAGTCACCCACTCAGTGCCTGTGTCAGGGAAGATTTCCTTAGAGCCAGTTTACCTGTCTCCTGTTGATAAAAATAATTGGAGTTATTGGACCTTCAAAGCCGTGGAGAAAGTAATGGATGACCAGCTGCACTTCAAATGGAAAAGTAATCTGTGGAGTAATTACTGCCAGTCAACACAAGCCCAGCTGTGAAATATTAATGGGTTGCTCGATCAGTCCATACAGAGCTCTCAATCATCCTTGTGGAGAGCAGCATGAACCCAGCAAATGGCTCAGGATTTGTAGTCAGCCACGTTATTGACAGGGGCAGAATAAGATGTTCTAATGTGGTATTTGCTGTAAGCAGGTAACAGTTATTGGGTCCTAATGGAAAACTTTTCTTAATATTTGCAAGTTCAGAGGTGGTCTGTCTTATGCCTCTCCAAGCACTCATCATCTTGTGGTGAACAAGCAGTGCCAGCCTTGTGCTCTGCAGATCCGTGCATAGCCCTGCTGTGAAACTCAGCAGCGTGTGACAGTCTTAGAAAAAAAAGTACTGAACAGAGGGGTTTCTATATTTAACACTAACCCGTGTGCCTTCGAGCTCGGAAATACTGACAAGAAGTGAGCTGCAACCCTGATCCAGCAAAGGACTGCATTTCAGGCATGTGAACAGTCCTGGTTGCTTCAGAGAGACTTTGCATAAGCTTAAACACTTTGTGAGATTGAAGTCTACTGAGTAGGAGTTTATAAATAAAAAGGGAAAGCTCTGCACTAGATTTCTCTTCCTGAGCCCTTGAACTTAAGGGAAGTTCTGCTTCAAAAAGGGGAGCCAACCAGGGAATGAACATAGGCTTCTTTGATTAGAAATGCTGCACAGTTTTGATTGTGCCGTGAGATATGGGCCTCATGCTGCATTTGTTAATGGGAATGATTGTTTGGTATCTATTCTCTGTCTGCCTCCTCCTGGTCCCAGCATATCTCTGCATCTCAGTCTCCATCCTCCCACATTGCCTAGATGTGGGAACAGGATGGTGCCAAACCTCAGAGAAAAGTCTGTTTTGTGTCTGAAAGCAGTTTCAGCTTTGTGATTGGGGTCTGCCTTCACTGTGTATTGCAGAAGAGGAGACAAATAAATCTGAGCATGAAACAGGATCGGCAGCCGATTTAGAGGATGTGAGGGAAAGCTCTTCATGGTTTTATGTGAAGGTGAAGTAGCAAATGGAGGAAGTGGACCAAAACCATGACACGTCCTCCTTTGTTTCTGTCTGCCCTATTGTGAGAGACAAAACATCCTCTGTGTAACGAGAAGAACTGAGACTGATTGGCCTTAATGGGTTTTGTGGGCGCAGATGGTTCTTTCTTCGGAGCATGCTAGAGTAGGATGTAGATCTATAATAAATGAACCCTGAGCAGAGAGAGAGACACACAAGGAAGTATCAAAACCTGACTGTGTCCCCAAGATGGGTGTAGCAAGATGTTTCTGTTCTCAATCTGTTCTGATGTTGAATTGCAAGGAGAGGAGTTCCTTGGTGTCCTCTGAAAAGCCAAGAGAGAGAATTAGAATAGTTCTGAAAGTAACTTGGTGTATTTAAATTATGCTTCTGCACTGAATGGCACTTGGAGGAATGTCTCTGGCCACCTAACTTGAGCACATAAGTTAGGTCCTAAATTTAGGCTGTCTGAATATTCCAAATGTATCAACTTCAGAAACTTCTTTTTAAAGTAGGAAATTCTAAGCTCAAACCTGACACTTTTCACTGCAAGAGTTGAGGAGTTTGGATCTCTGTAGTCACCTTGTACAACTTTGAATGTGGATGGTTTTTGACTCCCGAAGAAGCAAGTGGCCCAGCCATCACACTGCTGGGTAGTGCCAGGGTTCCCTTTCTTCCTGCAGCTCTACAGCTAGCCTTCTGTGTAACCTTCCCTAATTTTTCTGGCCCTTTTTATTCTTCCTAATCCCTTGCAGATTGCCACTGTGAGATTTTGTGGAAGGAACAGCTTTTGTATGACAAAGACATGTTATTATTAGGTTTGTAATTATTATATGTATCTACATATATATATATCAGGAAACCTAGGCTCAGATTTCCATATTAACCAATAGACTCTAACCTCAACAGCCCATATAATTGACAATGGAGCAAGTAGTACAATGCAGATAACTTTGCTCGTCTGAGCAACATGGGCTAGAGAAGTAGAGTCTTCCAGTGTCTGCAGGCGATGTCAGAAAGCCTGTTGAGCACATATTTGAGATGACTGCTCTAGGTATTATTGCATTATAAATAGCAGCTAATAATAGTAGCATAACAGCAAGGCTCTCGGCTGATGTAAATTGGAAACTGTAATTCCGTAGAAGTTAATGGAGCTCAACTGATTTACACTAGTTGGCTGTCTGGCCCCTAGCAAATGATTCTAAATCTGATAAAATTAAATGAGATTCAAAGCTCCCTCACATTAGAGAATATTAAACCCTATCTCTGCTGTCAGACTTCTGCATGGCTCTCAGGCTTTGTAGCTGGGGCTATAAGATCCTGTTTTAAGTTCTCGATTTTCTTATTTGATTTTTTTTTCACTTCTCTCTCTTTTATTTTGTTTAGTTAGTAAAATCTTTACTTCCCCAAAAGAAGAATTAGAAAAATCACCTATTTTAATGAATCATTAGGCATTATTTGTTAGTGTTCACAAGCTGTTGGCAGAGATCTTAAAGCCATTGAGATTTGTGCCCTTTAATTTCAGATCAAATTTCGAATAGACATTGAAAACATCTGTTTAGCATCTGTGCCGGAGAGGTCTGTAGCCTCAGTGTTTTTCCCTTGTTCTCAGTAAAGCACTATAAATTGTATTTAATATGACTGCCTCCAGCCCATAAATTAAAAAGGCAGGTCTTCAAACCTGGTGAAGTTAAAAACTAAGTATTGGATTAGTTTATAAGGTCTTTTTACTGTTGCCTAGCTTGGACATATTAAAGACTGTGGGCTGATATGTAGACGAGGCACCTAGTGCCATGGTTAAGTGGTAGACTTCACAGTCGTGGGGTAAAGTTTGGACTTGATCTTAAAGGACTGTTGCAACCTGATTGATTCTATGATTCTATGGATCGGCAAGGCAACTGGTCCTGGGGTGTGTTACACAGCAGTCAAAGGTGACAAGCAGCTTTAGGAGAGGTTTATCCTTTGAAGATTTCTTGCTTGTCTCTCATCCACTGGCATAAATGCAGGAATCATTCCCTCTCTTGGTTCTGTCACCAAGATCCAGGCTGGCTTAAACACTTTTAATAGCAGGTTTTAGACATGCAGACGGGTTTGACAGAACTGCGTCGAGGGATGGTGGGGTGCTCTGTGCCCTGCGGGGAGTGGACCAGGCAGTGGCTCACTGTGGGTGTAAGCAAGGTGATGACATGGCTTTGTGCAGAACAGCACATCCAACAGTGTCTGTTCAGGGGAAATTTAGATGTGCTGGCTTGGAAACAGAAGCCTGATCTAGCGATTGCCCGGTGAGTCATTGGTGCGCTCTTACCTGGGTGCCTGAATCGAAACAAAGTCATTGAAATGAGAAAGCTTCAATGCAAAAATCTCCTGAGAATTAGGGCAACTGGAAACAGGCACGGGCAGGATCTCTAAACAAGTCCCAGCACTGAGACTACTCAAATGGGTCAGAGGCACCTCCCACTCAAGGCCATGCTGGTATGAATAGTTTTGGGTGGTTTCCACAGATGATATGAGATAAAATAGTAGAAGTTTGTTTGAGAACAAGTATAAAACTCAAATCATACATTTATTTTCTTTACTACAGCCGCATGCTGAAGTCTCCAATAAAGCAGAAGGTAAA
The DNA here is from genome assembly GCA_032466535.1 of Forpus xanthops. Taxonomy (NCBI): domain Eukaryota; kingdom Metazoa; phylum Chordata; class Aves; order Psittaciformes; family Psittacidae; genus Forpus; species Forpus xanthops. Next base: position 15,193 of record JASSUY010036685.1, read on the forward strand.
TGAAATCATCAAGATCATTTCTGCTAAATTGGATTAAAAATGTGTTCAAGAATTCATGGCACAGACCCACAGTTGCTCATAAAGCCTATGTTTGTTGTAGGAAACCAGCATTAAAAGGTGCATCTGTCCTGTTTGAGTTAGGCTTTGGTGCATTTCTTTTTATCTGAAGACTTTCTCCCTGAATTCATCTCACCAGTCAGTCTCTTGTACAGACAGCTTCCCATTGTATCATTTCTACTTGATTCATTCATAAAGGTGAAATCTTAGGGTAGACTTGAAAGAATAGAGCGTATCCTGATTCACATACATTTTTCCTATTTCTAGTAGAGAGCTCAGAAAATCTACATGCTTTGAAAATACAGACAGTTGGATCTCCAAAGGCATAAAAGCATCCCTTGTGTATCTTGCTGTAAATCAGCTTTGACACCCCTGTGCTGGCATGCCTCCTTCATGGGCTGGAGCACACTCCATGCTCGTGGGTCCACGCAGCAGTTGCAGGATAGACCGTATTCCTCTCATTGTTGTAGTTTGATGATGAGCGAAGTTCATAATTGCTGCAAGTAAATTTAGAGTAAATTTAAGTAAAATACAAATAAATATCCAAGAAAATGGAATGTTCAAGCCTAATGGAAAGTGAACTCTGCACAGGGCCTTAGAAATACACACTACTGGTTTTTGTAAGTGAAAATGCAGCAGCACTTTGTGCTAAGATCGTTGAATTACTTTGTGTGAATAAGGGTAACAAGATTTGGATAACACTAGAAGGGAGATGGGGAAATTAATTTTCTTGGTGTGCTGCCTGTAACTTTCAAACAATTCTGGGAGACTCCCGATAAGGGCCGATGAGACTTGTTCTGAGAATGAAATGATGTTAACCAATCTGCGAGTAAACTCTGGCTCAGCACTCCACTTGTCATTATTCAATCTGTCCTGACGAATAACACAGATAAAAGGATACTGTAGTCCCATGATGCAGGGGACTGATACGCACAGTGAATCATAATCAAGCCAGGGACTCATTTTTTCTTTTATTTCTTTATTTTTCAGGTAAGAGCAGCAGTTCCCAGCTTTTAAATGGCATCATAAATTATTTGTTCTCTTTTGGCAAAGATGCCGCTTGCATCTTATGATGGAAATCATCTGGGCTTTTGAGAAATTATTTAAGACTCATTTTAGCATGCACTGTTGTTTTTATTTTAGCCAAGCTCTGGGCCAAGTGTAATTTACTTGATGTTAATTAGTCCAGAGCTGTGAAATGGGCTTACAGAGCCAAACTGCACTTGTGCTGTATTACCCAGGTTTTAAAAATGAATTTAGAAATCCCCAAATCTCTCTCATCCTGATCATTCAGATCAATGCAAGTCCAAAGTTTTCCTTTCTAAGGTACCATTCCTTAGTTAGACATTGCCTGTACTTACTGCATACACTTTAAGAGGTATTTTATTTTTAGACTTGTGTATAATAAAGGTATTACAAGGAATGCTTTTAGGACTTGTAATCCATCTCCAAAGACAGGAGAAACACATTTCCTCTTATTCCAACTGCAATACAAGGGCTTCTCTGCTGCCTTCTTAAAGGAATGGAGTAAGAGGAGGAATCAAAGCACAGCCCCTAAAAATCTGAGTAAATTTTCTTAAATCTGTTTCTGAGTAATTTTTTTTTTTTTTTTCCTGGAGCATCAGTTAACTGTGCAAGCTCCATGAACAGGCACCATTTGGCATCCTTATGTGCTGGGTGGTGTCCACCAGCATAGGTTCAGTCATCAGCTCTTGCTGCTCCCTTCTCTCAAGCTATTGCCTTGTACCTTGTTGTGCAGCCCTCAGCTCTTCTGAGCTGATCCTAGAGAAATAAGATACTCTATTAATGCACACATTGAGGAAGGTACTGCCTTCTTTTTCCTGTGATAGACAAATTGTATATTAATTTGTCTAGACCAAAGACATAAATATTTGATTTCCATGGAGTCACTGCTTTAACAAAAAGTATGCAGAGTTTACTTTTGTTTCATTAGTTGAAGTAAGCTAAGGCAATTTAAGTTCATAAACAGGGGTTTTGATTCTCTTGGCACAGCTTTAAAATCCATTTAAAATCTTGTTACTTGAGCTCTGTAAACAAAATATAGTTCTTCTATCTAATTTGTGTTGTCAAGAGCAAAGCAATTTACATAAGAGGTTTGATACACTATCAGGAGCAGCTATACTTTCAGAGAGAAAAGCCTATTAGATCTTAATCCATCTGATAAGCATATTACTTCCACCAAAGCCTAACTGCTTTCGTATTCTGTATAAATAATTCCATTTAGTGTAATTGATTATTTTACAGCAGGAATCAAGACAGATATTGTTGGAGAAGAATCAGCCTATTAGTCATGTTTTGGAGGTTGTTCTGGAGAAGACGGATTTCGATAAGCTCAAGCTAGTCTGAGCGATTTGCGGAGCAGATCACTAGCCAAGCTGTCATTGTGCAGCTTCTGTTAGCTCTCAAATATTGTCTGAGCTATTATAGTTTGGTACAAGATAATAGCAGGAACTGTGCTCAGGAAACTTCAGAGCGATGTAGCAAGCTCTCGTCATGCCTTGGTCTGGAACTGTGTTATACCTTTGGAAATTCTTAGGCAATCGATGCAGAAAGGCTGCAGAAGGCAACGTTCATTCTGTTTCTGCAGAAGCATAGTTTGTAGGTGCTGCAGATTTCAGGATATGTCAGGAATATTTGGTCCCTAGTCTGGGGATACTCGGTGGATACTCGGTGGATACTCCAGAAGCTTGCTGCTCCCCTGCCGTAAGACTCGATGCCTCAGTAATGTGTTGTGAAGAGCTGTCCGGGGTAGATGTGGGTTGAAGAGGCCTTACTGCAGTGCAGCAAAACTTATTTTAAGACATGTATTTTAGTGTACTGAAAAGGCTGGAATGAAACTACTTTGTTTCGGCTTGCTCCTCCTCCATGTCCCTGCTTTCTTCTTTTTTTTTCCTCCCTTTCCCATGTATTACTTTTTTTCCTGGCTTCTTGTTTACACGTCCCCCTTTATTTTATTGCATTCCCACAGGAAATGGAATCACACACCTCTCACTGAAATGTGTTACTGCCAAAGAGCACGAAGCTGTGTTTGTGTGTGAGGGCTTCTAAAGGTTCTGTTTAAAAGAGCAGGTTGTGTTTAAGCATAGGTATCATCCATGTGTGGTGACATTTCAAGGTTATGGAAATCCAGAATTGGTTTTCACACTTACAATTTAAACTTCAGCAGTGAGAGCAACTGTTGTCTTCATCATGGTGGCCTGCCACAGCAGGGTAATGCACCTTGAGCAGAAATTAATTGGAAAGGGTGGTTCCTTGACGGAATGCTAAATTTGTTTTTTTAATTGTAGTATAAATACGTCATTGCTTTTCTAATTCAAGTTATATATGCATGGAAGGCTACAGGGTGCCAAAGGGCCTGCCATCACAAACTATCGCCCCTCAAAGCAGCCCTGAAATATAGATGTGGCCTGCCGAAGTTGTGAAAGCTGTTTACTAACCCTCTCTAAGCAGTAACGAATTAGAATCTGATGCATAGTATTTCTTTATAAATGTAGGGGGGTTTATTTGCATCAACTCCAAATGGCTTTCAGAGCAGAATGACGGGAAATGTAATAGTCCATTATGAGATAGGGAAAGGAAAAGTATAAAATGGGGTTGACGGATTTGAAACAGGATTTTTTTCTTTTACATGGTAGGGATTGTGCTGCCCACAGGCTAAGCAGTGCTTGAGACTGATTTTTGTACTTCAGTTAGGTTCAGTTACTGAAAAAACATTGAATGAGCTTTCCCTTGACCTGTGACAGCAAATCAGACCCTTCTAATGAGGAAAAAAAGAGGTTTTAGAGAAATAGTCCCAAGTGACATTTGAAAATACTCATCTGAACACTAATGAGGGGTTGTCTCACATGCAGGCCATGGGGCTCTTTGCGGAACATCTTGTCACACAGCGAGCTGCAGAACATGTTTTTGCCAGTCATGGCATATGCTGAATTGTGGCAAGCTGGGCTTTGGCTAGGGCTGTGGGTTATTCTCCACCAAAGCACAGCCAAATTGTGGGGCTGGCTTCCCATACCCAAACCTGAGGTGTCGAGGTGAATGTCATTGCTAAATTGGTTTTGCTCTTCCTTCTGCTGTGTCTGAAATACATTTCTTCCTGTATTTTGTGAACAGAGCAAGTAAAACATCAAGTATGAGAAAGATGTATAAGTTCAGATCTTTAGCTAGTGAAATGGAAATAGTTTGATGAATTTGGATCAGAAAAATGCTGGGATGAAGGCACTATCAAGAACTTTTTTTTATATTACAACCAAAACATGGACATTTATCTTACCAGAATTGCTGAGGAAGAAGATAAAATTAATCTCTGGGCAGTGCTGTGTATGTGTTAAAGCCCTGTGTAAGTCCAGCACTAGCTTTACATGTTTCTTAGATTTTGAACTGGGACTTTCCAAAGCAGGATCAAGTTTCTCTCATTGGCAGCCAAGCATGTAAATACAACAGCTAATTAGAGATGCAGCTGAGTACAGATACATGAATTTTGTTGTGTAATCCTTAAAACAAACTTCATGCAAGGATAAAGGGAAATCTGATGTGGTGTCAGTCAGTGTAGTACCTGGCTGGTGGCATTCCATAGAGTTTACAGGGACTCTTCCTTGGCAGGCTTTTGTGCTCCATCCTACAGGGAAGGGCAAATGTGATAAAGTGACTCTGATAAGCAATCTCTGATTTATATCAACACATGGATAAATCTGATTGGGATGAGTGGGAATCAGAAATCAATTAATGAATACCTGTTGTTTCAGATTCAAAGTGATTGCAGATTTTGATGGCCTTTAAGAAATATTCTGCCAGGCTCAATGATTATAGTGTTAAAAACCAGGCAAGGATATGTATCCCTTAATTAGTCCTCCTCTTTTACTGTAGCCTTAAATACCTGAAGTAGAAACAGGAGAATAAATAACATCTTTGCTATCTTGTACCCATTTTCAGTTTTAATTTAGTTTCCTTTTCAGTCTTAATCACCTTTTCTTTCTCATTGCTTTTTAATATGTGTGATGTGGGTTTGAATGTGGATCTTTCTCCTTTTGTACATGTGGTCATTATGTTCATCTCCATGTGAATTACAAAATGGTTCATTATCAGATTCCAGAAGCATCTATGACTTTATTATACTTTATTACACAGCCCATTGTTATGTTGAGGAATTGTTAGTCCCATGAGCACTCTGATCTCTCTGTTATGAAAAGGATAAAAGTGAGAAGCTTGAACTGCAGATGGGAGCAACAGGAAAGCAACAAGGAGAGGGTTGAGTGTGTTTAGGTGCTAAATGCCTTCTGCAAACTTTGAGCCTTCCCACAATTCAGAGGAAGTTGAAAATATTCTGTACAGCTGAAGATGAGACCTTTCATACCCAGAGAAGTGAACACATAAATTCTGAAGAGATTAATGATCCCACTGTTCTTCTAAGGAGGGAAAGTAAAGATATTTACTTTGGAAAGCATGGGAACTTAGGAGTAGTGTTAGTAGGGATAGGGAGCTCACCAGAGGAGCTCAGTGAGAGTTCAGAACATGTAAATATTATCCAGCAGCTCTATAACTGAGGGAAGTTACACATGTGCTTGGAGATGGGTAATTGTTAAATATTCTAAAATGCTTTTTGAAAACTGTGAAAGCTTTTTCTTTAAGGATAGAAGGAAGGGAGAGTTCTTCATAAAGGCACCTGAAAGCAGGAGCTGCAGTCTGATGTGCAGCCCTGTGCCTACGTGTGCCTCGCCAAAGCATTCAGATATATTTTCAGGAATTACCATGTGCTAGCAAAGCCCAAAGAATAGGCTGTGCTGCTGAATTCCACTTGTCCGCTACAGATGCCAGACTTCATGTTACCTTAACCCTACATAATGTAGAATGCTCTTTATAGTTACTCAACTTTTGCCACACGTTACAAATATGAACAAGCACAATCAAATGGCCCCATAGACCCTCACCAGTACTTATGGCTGTGCTGGCTTATCCTTGTGTCTAAGTCTGTGTTGCACAGATTTAGACATGGGTTTATCTGGCTGCAAGCTCCCAGCACCTTGGCATGCAGTCTGACCTTCTCTAAAAAGTTTAGGCTGCAACCTTTGAAAGGGGACAGTCAGAACTATCAGTTACTTGATAAAGATAATACCCTTTTGGCGACGGGTAATAATGAAAGTGACGAGTAGTGGGCTTTTGGCAGATAAAACGGACTCTCTAGAGGATGTGAGATTTACTTTATTCCTGTGTCAGTATGGGTAGTGAAATATTTGGATGTGTTTTTCAGTGATATCTGTCAGACTCTCCTTTTCATTGTCCATGAATTAGAAAGAAAGAAAACCTGATATCTAATTTAAAAGGCTGGACTATATTCGTGTAGTGTCCTCAGGGCTTTGATAGCATCTTTAAGGCCCAGCTCCTCTTACTCAATAAATTCTGGATGTAAAACCGCACTTACACGCATCATATTAAAAAAAGTTTGGAACATTAATTTTAATGAGAGTCACTCTACGAGCTCATTTTTCACTAACTTTCCTTGCTGTAGAAGCATACATTACATAAGTGCGGAATGAAAGTTTTTGCCCTCTGGCAGTGGGATATTACTTTTACTGCTCTGACTTCAGAAGTGAGGCTATAATGTGAGTAAAAATGAATATCACTGTCACAGAACAATGAAAATAATACCGAAGTGCTTTCTTAGCACTGTGTTTCTGATACGTGCTTTGATACAAGGAAGTCAGCACCTAAGCAATGCACGTGGGGTTGTGCCCTGTTGATCTTAAGCGTAGTTTCTCGTCAGCTCTGAGCGCATAGAATGAGCCTTTTAGTTCGTTTGGGTGACACCACCACAAATGGGGTGTGCTGCAGTGCTCGGATCTATGAGGGATGTTAGGAATATTCTGCAAAGGCCATTGGAGAAAGAACAGTATTGATTTTTGTGTGCTCAGAAGTGTGGATGTAAGGGAAAGCTGTGTTAAATGCAATGTCATCATTGTGTTTGCAACAGAGCAGGTAATATTTAAGCTGGTGTTTGCTTTTTATATTCAGTGTGTTTACATAACCTCTTTGTTGGGATGCATTGCTCCTGAGCTCAGAGGAGGTGACTGCTGAATATTAACCAGTTTTTTTCGGGCCCCTCTTCCCTCCAGGGCTTTATCCCATGGTACTCTACCAAGCAGATCATAGAATACCAGGTTGGAAGGACCTTAAGGATCATCTCCTTCAAGAGGCCAAATTCTGCTCTCCTAAAGTCCGGGGTGGAGAGGTTTTGGCTGTTTGGCTGTGGGCTGTGGGTCCACTGCAGACTGCATTTGTAACCAGGCATCTAACTCGTTCTCAGATGTTATGCATCTTTCTTACTGCCTCCTGCAACTGAGTTGCCTGCTGCAGGAGGTCCTCCCCTTTGGCGCACAGTCTGCAGGCAGGTCTGCTGCCTGTCCCTGCCCCAGGAGAAAGGTCCAGGCAGTTCCTACAGCACAAGGTCTCCACTGCAGCTTCTCCCTTTGGCAGCTCCATTTGGGTTGAAGGCACTGACTACCTCTGGGCTGGACAGTGCAGATCCCCAGCCGGAGCTGCAACCTTTGCTCTCAGAGGAGTAACAAGTGTTCTGCATTGTGGGTCAGCTCCTGCACTGGATCAGGGAGCATTTACTAAAAAAGGGTTTCCCCATTTTCAGTGAGTATTTTAAGAGATGCAGATCCTTATTTCTTCCTGAGAGATCTGCTTAAAATAACACTTCCATCAAATTTTGGAAAACACTTAATTGACCAACAAAATATGTGTGGTGCATTATAGAGTAGCTCTAGGATGTTACCACCTGAAGATGCAGCCCATAACACATAAACTGTATCTCCAGTCAACCCTACCCAACTACCTCCCTGCCTGTCAGTCCGTATGTCCACGAAATGTTCAGCCAAGTTCCCAGTGAGATCAGCAGAACGTTCTTAACTACCTCAGATCACTTTGAGTTAATGGTGTAATGAATTCGATTAAAATATATTAATGTTGCATTGGGCTTTTAGCCATAATTGTAAGAAACCATGGGGGAATCAAGCTGCCAAAATTCCTTGAAGTATGTCTCAGACAAGTTTGGGAATGTAAGGAAAAGCAATTAGAAATACAAACAGAAACTGCACTGATGTTAACACTGCTGAGGTACACCATTGGCTTAAGGAATCAATAATATTACACAGCTGATGTGAAATTGCCTTTGCCAAGTTTCAGGTATCCAAAGAGAGAGCTGTTTTAGCACATCCCACAGCAGGCATCTGACTTGGACAGGATAACACACTCCAGTGATTGCTTTCCTTGGCTATGGAGTTAACCTGAGCACCTCGCCAAGATCATGCACCTATTGCTTAGATGACTTATGCTTTATGAAGGTAATCTGGTTCTGATTTTGAAAGGGCGAGAGCACAGGGAAAGAAATGTAACTTCAAGACTAAGGGCAAAATGTCAGCGTTATTTGGACTGTGAGCATCTTATTACTTACCCAGGTAAAGAGAAAAGCATAAGAAGGCATTAAACAGGCTGACCTGATCCTGATTTCTAAGCTGGAATGTCACAGTTGTCATTAAACTGCCAGTGTCCCCTCTGTTCTGTGCGCTCAGGTCGTTTATGGTGCAAAGGTTTTTGTTTCAAATGGTCCTATGCTTTCAGGTGGTTATCTTCACCAAAGTTTTGCAGACTTTGCTGCTGTTTGAGTGTTTGGTTTTACCTCGTTGTGAACACGCAGAAAAGCCAAATCTCGATCCAGGCTGCTTTGAAGTTTCTTAGGGGTTTTGCCTGTGACTTTACTTTGATCACACAGATTCTGTGAATTCAAAGATTTAAGAGATTTAGATTCATGAGGTGCAAGTTGTTGGCTTGCATTCAATGGAGTCTTCTGAAAATTGCAGGGGTGGCTGCAGTGTACACCCCCGGGAATGCCGTATATGAGCTTCCTTGGATACTGATTCCAGACTAAATAGTTCACATTTGATACTGGAAGAAAGCTACCAGCTTGTAGCGAACCAGTCCCTGCTCTGTGAACCATCAATGCACAGCACTGAGAAATGAGATGCAGTATTGCCAGTTGTAATTTGGGAGCTTGGGAGAAGCAAACTGAGAACAGTTATATGAATATTATGATCCAGGAACTCTGTTATCTACTAGGTGCATCTATATCGATAAGTGGTTATTATTCTGTTCTAGCTGGCTGACATTTATGGTTTTCAGGATTTAGACAGGGGGGTTCAGTTCAGTTAAATCAGATGTCTGCAAATAAGCTTCTGTTATGTTTAAGTTTCCCAGAGCCTTTCCTTCAAACCTGTTATTTTCTCTGAATCAAATGCTCAGTTCAGCAGAGCCTGAAAATGAAAACAAACTCCAAATGGTCTCCAGGATATTTTGGGAAACAAATGTCTTTGAAAAAGATAAGAATGAACTATGACTGGAATAAAATGCATGTATCAATGTTTATTATTTATCCAGAGTATTCTACAACATCATTAACAGAAAAAAGTAGTTACGAGCTGCTAAACTATGCTGCAGAGGTCTTGAATTTTAGTTTAGGTTCTTTAATGGTTAAGAGGATGAGTGGAGTGAGGGAAGACCATGCTGTTGTGCTTTTCTGTGTCCAGATCTCTTGCACATTGGGCTGGTGTTAACATTTGCTGCAGGTGAGTGATGTCTGGCTAGGGAGTGTCCATCAGACTGCCTCACCCCCCTGACCTTTGGTGCCATGGGCTCTCAGCTGTGCTAGGGGAAACATTCCTGCTCGCTGGAGCATCCTGTCTTGCTATATTCAAGGATGGTCTTGAGAAAAGAAGCTCTAAGCTTTCTGCTTCAGTTCTCTCTTGTATTGATTCAACTGCTGGGAATTGGGAAAAAAAATATTCTGTGGTGATGCTGAAGAAAATCAAATGGACATTCAATAAAAACCCTCAGAGGCACTCTCTTACCCCATGAAAGTGTTGGATTTTCATATAATATTTTACATAAAATAACATGAAAATTTCTTAATAAAGAATTTCTAGAAGAAGATAGAGGAAGCAGTATTTTCATTGAAGAATGACAATTAATGATGCAAGACTTTAGGGCTCTGATGGTGAAAGGAAAAAAGCAAGTGAAAGCAAAAAGTTGAAACAGCTGGAGAGTTTGTTGTATTGTTCAGTTTGCTTCACTGGCAAAGGTTTTCCGTACCTTTTACCGGATTTACAGTGCAGACTTCAATAATTACCACCATTGATTTGAGATGTAGGTCTCCCCTGAGCTTATTCAGTAAGATTTTATTTTAGTCACATTTGACCTCTGCATTAGATGAAACCTGGACTGGTGGGTGATGAGAGCAATCCGTCAGCATAAGGCGACGTTGATGAAGTTGTGGAGTTTCAGTCATTGTTTTCGATGGGTTTTGGTATGATGTATTTAAAGTGCATTTAATCTTCTTTTGAAATTTATCTGAATTTATTTCCTATTTTAGAGGTGGGTGTGGGTTGTTTGTATAGGAAGCTGGTCAGGAAAGAAGCAACATGATATCACATGCAAATATCGATAGCAGTCACAGTATTAGCAGGGTCGATTGAATTGTCTTCGAGGGCCTTCTCTAATTGTCTCTGCAAACTGAATTAGCAAGATGGTTTCACTAACCTATTTAGTGAATACCCAATTATATATATATTCATTAACTCTGGTATGATTTCATTAACAGATGTAAATTAAATGCCTATTAAGCAACTTGTGCTTATGTTCCTAGACAGGCAACGATGTGTCTTCTGGTAAGCATACTTATTAGCTTATTGGTCTGGGTAAACTGGTTTTTATTTATATTTTCAATTTGTCATTACTTGTGAACTGTACCAGCTGAAGGATGAATGGGAAAAGGTAATTAAACTGGTGTGGTTCAATTATTTTTGTTCCAACAGTCTCTCTGAACCAGGTAAATGAGCACTAATGAATGAAGCCACATGATTAAAACATCTGTCACTGTCCTACCGGGTCAATTGAAAGCTTGGATTGGCCGCACACTCTGAGTACTACAATTGCTATGGAAAGCCAAATAAGCCAGAGTTAATGTTGTAATCCTTTGCCTGTTGAGTTGACAGTGATGGGTAGCAAGCACGCACCAATGATCAGTAATGAAGTCACATTTAGATTGGTTCAGCACAGGTTTTTCAAGCTAGTTAGGTAGACAAAAATGTTAATTTAATCAAAGGAACATGTACTCATTAAAGAAGGTGTGTAAGATAGCTGGAGTAGAGAATTAGCTCAGTCAAGAGATAGACTATAGCACCTGACTAAATTGTCCAGATTATAAATAGGATGATGTATTTATGCACAGTTTCTTTCTTTTTCTTTTTTAAAAGGTACAAATTCATGCTTTTGTCTCTGGGAGTCAGTGGATTTATATCAGGAATCAAAACTGGTTCCCTGTAGTCATGTGTATTACCTGAGAGTGCATTAGGACTCAGCTAGAGAAAGCAGAGAGTGAATGAGACGTTCATTCTTGCATTCCAGATGGCATAAACCACATTACCACATTATTGCTCAAATGAGTTCATTAGCTTCTTACTTCCTGGGACTTTATTTAGCAGTGGTGTAGCATGTCTGTGTTTGTCTGATTTTATTTGGTCTTCCTTGGGACATGACTAATGTGCAAGTCACAGATGGAACAATTTCGTTCGTACTGTAACCCTGATGGAGATGTGTTGAGTGTTCTGTAGGGGCAGATCAGGAAAAAGCAAGAAATAAAGATTTTCAACCATTAAGTGAAATAAAGCTCAGTGTCTTACCCTGTGTGATTGTATCTCTTCTAAACCCAATAAAAAGGAAAGATCACTCTCTAAGACTGCTTGGCTAAAATACTGTATTAGAGTTTTGTAATAATTTTAACTTTATACACACGCGCACACAATTTAGATTTGGATTTATACAAGAAATGTGATTGACAATGTATCTTACAAGATTTAGACCTTTTGGGTTTATTCTGAATATGGTCCTTATCCTGAAACCCCTTGCCTGCCTTGAGCTCTCTCCATCCTGCCACACAGAGAGGCTGATGCTGATTGATCCAACATTTCCCACATCATGATAGGGTCTGTAACTGTGCAAAGGCACATGGTGGCCTACAAGAAGAACATGTGGGAACACAAAGAAGCTGTCTTAGCGTTCCAAAGAGCCAGTTCTGAGAAATTGGACAGAGCAAATAATATTTAGATATTTAAAACATAAATATTTTAAATAATTATATCTAATTAACGTGTAGTGGTTTAGATGAAAGAATAATTATCACCTAGTACAGTGGCAGGGTGTATTTGTCGTATTTCTTTTAATGGCTGGTAGATTTTTGTCTTATTCCTTCTAGGAGGATAGAGAGTGTTCAGTGGGTGTTACGGGTCAATCCTGTATTTCTATATAGGATGTCTGGTTGGGAAGCTATCTGGAGAAAAGGAATATTGGCATGTACTGGCATGCATGGGTTACTTTGCTTTATAACATAATTTTCAGTGTTTGTTAATATGTTAATGGGACTATTTTAATCCTTTTAATGTTCGTTGTGTTGTCAGTCAAAGTTAACAGTTATCCTTTTTATTGTTTGCTTGTTTGTTTAGTCAATGGTTCCTGGGATGGGTCTTGTAGGGCAGCAGATGGTAGAAAGGAGATTGAGGTAGAAATTATGGTTTCTTGTTATCACTAACAATTTTGTAATAGAGCTTTCATCTCTGTGTTTAAACAGTATAAACAGTTTTCATTAGCATCTAAATTTAACATAATTTTCAGGAACATGCAAGTTGTGGTAAGTGAATACGATGATTGATATTGATCTAACAATGAAGGAAGAAACAATTAAAATGCTGAAAGTTAAATTTCGGAGAGAGAAATTAAGATGAAGCTTTTTAATTTGGGGTAAAGGAATCAACGGCATGTGTGACTTTGTTTGGAAATGTAAATTTTGTTTTCCAGTGCTTAGGAATAAATTACCCTGCAGCTGTACCGTGAGGTGTTGTCAGAGCCCCTGTAATTGAGAAACATGGGCAAAGCAGTTCTGCAGAAGTGTCTGAAGAAATCCAAACCGAGTTCTTTCTTCATATATTCATCTGAATATACAGATGTTTTGAACCCACACAGTATGTGGGCCTTTCACTTCTGCCTAACCAAGTTCAGCGATTTTATGAGGGCCTTATGGTTATTAGTCTGTTTTAAAAATCAAGATCCTCTGGATGTTTTGTGTTTGCAGCCTTCACACTTGAACTGTCAAGTTCTAGTCATCTTTGATAATCGATCCAGATAATAAGATATGATTTTGAGAAATGAAATGTTAACCAATTGCTTGAGTTTTAACTAAAGGTACCTAAATAATTTTGTACATTTGGCTATAACTCCAGATGCTTTGCAGGTTCACTTGCATGCTGTACATTGCATGTGGGACCTGAATCTGTGGTATTGGGACCACTCAAGTGACACACACTGAGGAAGTGAATGGAAATTTTTTCCCATATGAACTGTGTGGAGAAGTCTTCTACACTGGGGGGAAGATGTGCACTGCATGGCTTTTGGGCTCTGACAAAGGGGATTGTTTTTTCCTTGTTTTGTTTTAGGGGATTGGACACTGAAAGGATTTTCCTAAGACATATGTCTTAGAAACATCTTGGGACGTCTGCTTCCCAAGTGCTGTCATGGAGTGGAGAAAGTGCTTATTGGCCATGTAGAGCTTGGAAAATTTTGCATTATATGATTCTGATATTAGACATTGACAAGAGCTGATCCTGATGGGAGTCTTCTATCAAATTCAGTTGCTATTGCGTTCTGGATGCTTTAACAGTGCTAACCATATGCTGTGCAGCTCAGCACAGCCTTTTGTGGCCTCTACTTGGCTTCTCTGCTTGGCACCAGAGGTGCCATAATTAATTCCTGGGGAGGAGGGAGGTTCCTCCTTAAACTTATTTAAGCCGAATAAATTGGCTTAAAGGGAGTTCTAGGATCAGTGGTATTGGGATGTCAGCAGGTGTCAGGGATAAAACATGGCCTTGATGACTGATGCTAATCCTAAGGTGACTGTTAGATGGGGAGCTCCTTGGGTGGGATTCTCTCCTCACATCTCCAGATCACATCAGGAGAAACTTCAGGGTGTTGGTTAGGTATAGCAACTTTAAGAGTTCCCAGTTATTTGTTGTTCACCTGATACAGGCGCCCAGGAGGGACTCCATTAGTTTCAGGAGGACATTTTGGAAAGAATTCATGATTAGGAAACTTGCCCACAGAGTTTTGGTCAGTATGTACAGGCTGTACAGGGTAGAAGTGAAAGCTACAAGTGATATATGCTCCTAAGTCACCCAGGAGATGGGTATAATCTACCCAAAGAAGTGGTAAAGTCCCCATCCCTGTATTGGTATTTAAAAGACTTGGCACTTAGGGACATGGTTTAGTGGTGGACTTGGCAGTGCTAAGTTTACAGTTGAATTTGAATTAAGGGTCTTTTCCAACCAAAATGATTCTATGATTCTGAGTAGAAATATATTTCAATGTCATTCACCAATTTTAAAAACACTTACAGCTACTGCTTCATCTTCAGTCTTATTTCTAATTCTTTTTTCTTACTTTCATGGGGATTATATTAAATTTTTGAAAATAATTTTATACTAGTTCTCTTTGTATGAAGTTGCGCCCAGAGGACATTTCCTTAACTTCTGTCTTCTTTTTAAGTACTGTGAAAGTATTGATCACTTTAATTCTTTCAGATGCATTTCAGTGTTGCAGAGGGATGCTGGTATATAACTCATTTGCTGGCTTGCTGTACTGTTATAAGATTTAGTTTCTTGCTGTGATGAGTGTCTGAGATCGTTGTCAATTGTTCCTAGCTATTGTTTGTCAGAATTGCTGTAGCTTGTGAAAAGAAAGGCTTTGGCCATGCTGTCTTTCTCGTAGCAGGAGCCAAAAAATCAAAACATCTGAAATGGTGTCGTGGTTTGAGGCCCCTCAAACAGTTCTGCTCACTCCCCCCTCTTTCTTCCCCAGTCCTGGGGAAATGGGAAGG
>JASSUY010036686.1:0-28720 GCA_032466535.1 Forpus xanthops
GGGGGGATTTTTTTTTTTCTCTTTTTTTCACCGTTTTTGTGTTTTTTTATAACGCTAAAAGGGTTATTCAGAATTTTCAACCTTATAAATAGAAAAGCACTTTATGCCATGGGAGCGGCGGTGGGGGGGAATGGAGAAACGCGGATGGATCCTTTGAACCGGAACAGAACCGAACCCACGAGCGCTGAGAACTGCGACCCCCCCCCGAGAACGGAGCAGAAACGGGAGCGGCTGTGGGGGGCGCGGGATGGGGCAGAGCGCGGATGGGAGCGCCTCTGTGGGGCCGCCCCCCAACTTCCGCCCCCTCGGGGATCCCGGATGTGCCTTTCCCGACGGCCGTGTCCTGAATGGGCCCTGCTCCAAAGGACCGGGATGGGGCCCCCCCCTCCTTCCACCCGGGGGGTGCACAGAGAGAACGCGGCCACAAAGGGCAGAAGGCAGAGGGGGGGCCCAGGGCTGCGACCCCACATTGACATTGACATCGCCTCCTGCACTGACCCCACTCCCCCGGGGGGTGCCCCATCCGGATGGGCGCTGAGCCCCTATGGCTGCGAGGGGAAGGGAGGGAGGGGGGGGCACAGAGCGCTGCGCTGGGAGCACCGTGGGGGCTCCGTCGTGGGACGAGGAAACACGGAGAGAAGAAAGGAAGAAAATGGAACGAAAACAACGGAAAAATGAAAAGGAAAAAGCAAAGAAAACCAAAAACCCGGTTTCTAAATTCCTTAAATTCACTAAAAACTGTGAAAATTCCCGGCAGGATGTTTGAATATCAAACGCAGATTTTGGAAGCTTTAATGCCAAGAGTTAGTTCTGTGTTGGTTTTGCTCATGTCTTCCCGTGTGTCTCTATCTGTGCGCTGGCCGCTGGACTGCGGAGGAGGAGGAGGAGGAGGAGGAGGAGGAGGAAGAGGAGGAGGAGGAAGGTGTCGCTGGGGGGGGGCGGCTCTTGATGCCCTCGGGCTCCCTGCAGGGTTTGCTGCCGGATGTGCGCCGCGTGCAGCGCCACAGCCGCTCCTGGGGGTCGCATTGGTCCTCACACTCCGTCCGGGGGTCGTAGGGCAGTGGGAAGCTGCGGCGCTCCCAGGGCTGCACGGCCTGGAGGGGACACACACGGGGGCCGTGGGACCACCGCGGGGGGAAGCCCCACAGAGAACCCACTCCCCACACCCCATGGAACCTCCCGTGTGCGGTTTCCAACTGCATCGCGGAGCCGGGACTCACCTGCTCGTCGAAGGCCTCGGGTGTGGAGCATCGCGTGTCCTCGTTGGACAGGAGCCGCATGGAGTCCCGGCAGAGCGGGGTAAGGGGCGCAGAGAGCAGTTCGGGGCTGATGGGGCTGCGTGGGGAGTGGCTGTGGGGCAGCTCCGGGTGTGAGAGGCAGCTGCCCACGTCGGGGGATGGCGGCTGCGGCGTCGATGGTGTCCCCAGCTGAGGGGTCGTCCGTCCGTCCGTGGATCTGTAAGATCTGAGGGGGGAACGCAGCTCAGAGTGTGTCCTGGCAGTGCCGGGGCACCGATGGCACCGCGGGGACCCGGCACACAACCGGGGATGTGGCTGTGATCATGGCAATGACACCGCAGGGACCCAACACACAACCGGGGATGCGGCTGTGATCATGGCGGTGACACCATGGGGACCCAACACACAACCGGGGATGTGGCTGTGATCATGGCGGTGACACCAAAGGGACCCAACACACAACCGGAGATGCGGCTGTGATCATCACAATGACACTGCAGGGATCCAACACACAACCAGGGATGCGGCTGTGATCATCGTGATGACACTGTAGGGACCCAACACACAACCGGGGATGTGGCTGTGATCATGGCGATGACACCAAAGGGACCCAACACACAACCGGGGATGTGGCTGTGATCATCACAATGACACCATAGGGACCCAACACACAACCGCGGATACGGCTGTGCTCATCACAATGACACCATAGGGACTCAACACACAACCGCGGATACGGCTGTGATCATCGTGATGACACCACAGGGACCCAACACACAACCACGGATACGGCTGTGCTCATCACAATGACATCATAGGGACAGAACACACAACCGGGAATATGGCTGTGCTCGTCACAATGACACCACAGGGACCCAACACACAACCGCGAATACGGCTGTGCTCATCGTGATGACACCATAGGGACCCAAAACACAACCGGGGATGCGGCTGTGATCATCGTGATGACACTATAGGGACCCAACACACAATCGGGGATGCGGCTGTGATCATGGCGATGACACCAAAGGGACCCAACACACAACCGGGGATACGGCTGTGCTCATCACGATGACACCATAGGGACCCAACACACAACCGGGGATACGGCTGTGCTCATCACGATGACACCATAGGGACCCAACACACAACCGGGGATACGGCTGTGTTCATCACAATGACACCATAGGGACCCAACACACAACCGGGGATACGGCTGTGCTCATCACAATGACACCACAGGGACCCAACACACAACCACGGATACGGCTGTGCTCATCACAATGACACCATAGGGACCCAACACACAACCGGAGATGCAGCTGTGCTCATGGCGATGACACCATGGGGACCCCACACACAACCGGGGACACGGCTGTGCTCATGGTGATGACACCATAGGGACCCAACACACAACCGCGGATACGGCTGTGCTCATCACCATGACACCATAGGGACCCAACACACAACCGCGGATGCAGCTGTGCTCATCGTGATGACACCATAGGGACCTAACACACAACCACGGATACGGCTGTGCTCATCACAATGACACCATAGGGACCCAACACACAACCGGGGATACGGCTGTGCTCATCACAATGACACCATAAGGACTCAACACACAACCGCGGATACGGCTGTGTTCATCACAATGACACCATAGGGACCCAACACACAACCGCGGATATGGCTGTGCTCATCACAATGACACCATAGGGACCCAACACACAACCGCGGATACGGCTGTGCTCATGGCGATGACACCATAGGGACCCAACACACAACCGGGGATGCGGCTGTGCTCATCGTGATGACACCATAGGGACCGAACACACAACCGCGGATACGGCTGTGCTCATCACAATGACACCATAGGGACCCAATACACAACCGGGGATACGGCTGTGATGATGGCGATGACACCATGGGGACCCAACACACAACCGGAGATGCGGCTGTGATCATGGCGATGTCACCATAGGGACCCAACACACAACCGGGGATGAGGCTGTGCTCATCCGGACTCCGCTTTGCCCCATCTCCAACGCTGCACTCCCGAGGCTGTGAGCCCCACACATCTCCCATGCTGTGTGTGCTGCAGTGCAGCCCTTGAGAGCAGGGTTTGTTAACTGGGTGCTGCCACCACCCCACGTGAGGCCATGGGCCCCCTCTGGAGCAGGGTTTGTCCTCTGTGTGCTGCCACCACCCCACGTGAGGCCATGGGCGGCTCAAGAACCAAGAGCAGTGACTCAGTGGTGCGGATAACGCCGGAGCAGGGAGAGCACTGCAAAACCTCTGCGCTCCAGAGCCCTCAAACCATGCACTGAGGAGGTCTGAGCCTCCCTGGAGCCTCGCAGGCAGCAGAGCGGCGCTGAGGACGCAGACACTCAATCAGTGCGGCTCCTCAAGGCGATCCCGAGCAGTGAATGGCAACCAACCACCAAGGATTGGCTTCCGAGGAGTCCCATGGCCAAGAGGCTCTGCAGAACGCACAGACCCAGCCCCAGGCAGCCCCATAGCACAGCGCAGAGCAGCGCAGGAGCCGGAGGGACTCAGCGCACTGAATGCAGGGGCTGTTTAACAGCACCCGATGAGTGTCACCCACGAAGAAGGGTCTGCAGCTCAGACACAACGACACCAAAGGGGAACCACCTGAGTGCTCCCCAGGCACTGCCGGGCCCAGGGACTGCACAGCGAGGAGCAATCGTGGGCTGACACACACCCACAGCATCACATCCCGGATGAAGCTCCCGGAGATGGGAGAACCGAGGCACAAATGGAGCGTGGCAGGAACCTGGCACAGCCACAGCCCCCATAGGGCTGAAGGGAAACCACAACCAAAGAGAAGGGGTGCGCCTGCAGCAGCAGCAGCTCGGGGGGCTCAGCACCACCCAAAGCATCGCCCATCAATGAGGAGAGCAGAGCCCTTCTTGTGCAGGTTTCTGATGAGCTCAGCAGTTGGAAGCTGTGAGCACTTACAGACCCCAATGGACCGAGGAGGGAGGGAACTGAGAGTCAAGGGAGCAGAGGAACATGAGGATGTGCATGGAACTGGGGGCACTGCATAGAACTGGGGACACTGCATGGAACTGGGGGCACTGCATGGAACTGGGGGCACTGTATGGAACTGGGGCACTGCATGGAACCATGGGCACTGCATGGAACCATGGGCACTGCATGGAACTGAGGGCACTGCATGGAACTGGGGCACTGCATGGAACCATGGGCACTGCATGGAACTGGGGGTACTGCATGGAACTGGGGCACTGCATGGAACTGGGGCACTGCATGGAACTGGGGGCACTGCATGGAACTGAGGGCACTGTATGGAACTGGGGGCACTGCATGGAACTGGGGGCACTGCTCAAAGTGACTGAGCCGAGAGGTGCAGCAGCACTGCGCTGGGAACAAGCAGTGGTCCCTGCTCAGCCCTTTCATTTCCCTCTGCACTCCCGAGCTGCTGCATCCCTCCACGCTTCCAATCCAAACGGAGAGTACGAGAGCCCTCAACGTAACTGATGTGTAACTTCACCCCCACCTCAGCTCTGCTCTTGTGGATGGTAACCACGTGACAACAGCATGAGATTTTAACTGTGTGGATCTAACGACTGTGTCCCACTGCTGGGAATGACACTGGGGCCACCAGGAGCCCACTGCATCACGCTCTGTGTGCTCCAGTGCTGCGGGTACCTGCTGCCGCGCCGCTGCGGGGGCACGCTCGTGCTCCAGAGCCACCGGGCCCGCTCCATCTCCTCACACTTGCTGTGCCGAGCAGAGAAGGCTGCGTCAGACAAGTCCTCGATCTGGAAGGGAAGGGGACAGCCCCTGGTCAGAGCTTTCATGTATTGAGTACGCAGCCACGTGCAGTCTGGCCAGCATCAGCTGCGGTATGGATGCCAGTTTATGTGCTCTGGAGGGAGGCAGATGCCATCAGTGAGCATCTTGTTACACTGAGTCTGCCCTGCTCAGGAGGAGATAGGGAACCAGAATCCAAAGGGAAACCACTGATCCCAGAATCAGAGCATTCAAAGGGCTTTAAGGAAATACCATCCTTATCAGTTTAGCTGAAATAATGACTCTGACTGCCATGATTCCTTCATCAGACTCTTCCATGAACAGACTGATGCCCAGAGGTCTCCTGACAGCCACCAGAGCTCAGACTCCACTGCACCCGGGCAGAAATCCAACTTCTGCCTGATCACACCCTTCCTGCAAAGGAACCAGCACCACCAGGCTGGTCCTGCCAGGCCAACTGTGCTGCAGGAGAGGACAAGGCCCTGCATTCACTCCCTGCAGCATCCCTCGTGGATGCTCTTCAGCCGCCGTCAGCCCCATCCCACATTAAACTGGTGACAAAACTCTTCTCACCTCCTCATTGTCTTCATCAGGGTTCGCTTTCAGAGCACTGATATCCACTTCACGCCAGCTGCAAGGCACAGAAGAGAGGGTGGTCAGCAATGGACACAGCACGTGCCCTGCACGCACCAACACTCTCCTTTGGGAAAGGAGAACACCAAGCCTGCCCCCACGAGCAGCAAACTTGGGCTCAGTTTTAAGCCAAATGGCCAAGTTTGTCTGCCCAAACTCTTCCTGTGCTGTCAGATGAGGGCTTCTCCCCTTCCCCTGCTTCATCTTCCTGCAGTGGGTTGGCACCCACTGAATGTGGTGCTAGGGGGGACGGGGACACAGGCAGGAGAGGTCTTTCCCCACTGGGAGGGTCAGGAATGGAGAGTGAGGCCACCAGTGTCCTCCCACTGCATCCTAGATCCTGGTACTGCCAGAGTCAGCCACGGACAGAGGAAGCAGAGCAGATGCTGCAGCAGTTCCTCCTGTCCTCTGGCTCAGCAACGGGCTCCCTCCCTGCTCCCTCTAGAAGGGGTCTGCGAAGAGCAGGTAACACAGGAGGAAGATAGAAGTAAATTGGGAAAGACACATGGAAAACTGGGGAGGGAAAAGGACTGGGAACGGGGCTGCTTGGAGCAGTGCTGCAGACGCTCCCACCCAGCACTCAGCTCTCATCCAGGGTCAATCCAAGAGCATCCAAACAAGGACTCACCTCTTGCACTCAGCTCGGGCAGGGAAAACTTCCAGATCCCACTGCCCAGGCATGGGAGAGCGTCTCCTGGGGTGAGACCCAAGGCAAAGGCCCTCCTCCTGCACCCCAATGCTCACCCAGCTCAGGTACCCATCACCCAGCCTGGACACGTGCACATGGGAACCACCAGGAACTCTGGCTCAATGTGCTCTGCATTGCAGCAGGACACAGAACAAGGGGATGACTCTGCACAAGGAGACCTAACTTAGCATGTGTCCATTAATGGTACCATCAGACGTTTTCCAAACTTCCTCTTACTTCCAAGGAAGAAGCCCAGGAGTTGGGATGAGGCACATACCTGGGTGTGAGGATCTCTTTGTACTGCAGTTTCTCCACACGAGTTGTTGCAGCAACAGACATTGGGATGACAATGTTGTTAATATCAAATGAACTTTCGCCTCTCCTCCTCCTTGGCTGCTGTGACATGAAGAAAAGAACCAGGTGAGAAATGGTCACAGGCTTTGTCATGTTAAGCCCTTAATGGGGCATGAAAAATGATGTGGCTTCATATAAAATGGCCTTTTATGGCTTATGGACACTCCAGAGTCAATGTGCATCACAATGGAGTTCCCCTACTTGCTGGAATTGCTCTTCCCAACCAGAATTCCCTCCTGACAACCTAAAGAAAGTGGGAGATCATCAGGAAGGAGCCACCCTGTCTGGACACAGCTCATGGCCCTGCAGGGTCTGCACCCACCACAGCTGCCACTGTGGCACAGGAGGAAGGAGTCAGATGAGTTCACGTTGGGTTCTGAGAGCTGCACTAAGAGCCCAATCGTGCTTTGGCCTGGAATAGTCTTCCTAAGACAGAAATAAGCTCCACAAGTATCTATTTAAACCTGGTTGAACACTGGCTGCTCTCCTACCATCTGTCTACCCAAAATCCTCCCCAAACGTGTGACAGCAGCGCTGACAGTGCAGTGACACGAATCCTCATGGATCAGCTTGATATGCAAACAGTCCCCATTCCTAATGGAGCCACCTGCCAATTACCATGGTCTGTTGTCTGCAATCCTGCCAGGGACCTGCCACAGCCAAGCTCCAACACTCACTTAAGCTGGACGAGGATACAGAGGGTGGGCACCTACTGCCATGGCAACATGGAAATCCCACCATGGCACTGTAAACAATGAGCCTGACTGAGCCACCAGGGAGCACTGAACAGGGATGCTCCAACCTGGGTCTAGTGGAAGGTGTCCCTGCCCGTGGCAGGGGATGGAACTGGATGAGTTTTAATGTCCCTTCCAACCCAAACGAGTTTAGGATTTGATGACTCCAGGAGGCTGAGCGTGTCTCAGAAGATGGGGTGAGGTCAGCAACTGCTGCAGCAGAAACCAAAGCCCTGATATGGAACAAAGCCAGGGGCCTACTGAAAACAGGGACATTTTATCAGCTGAGTGAACGTTCAATTGCAGCTGAGTGGCTCTGCACAGCCAACATCAATGCAGGAACCCCAGCAGACCCCCAAAGAGGAGCAGCAGCCCTACCACCAGCTGACCCAGGGGTTCAGCATGCCATGAGAAACCCCAAGCATTCTCAAGCCTTTGATGTGATGGGGCTGAGCTCACAACCCCCTCAAAGGCACCAGATACTCACAGCAGTGCTGGAGGTGCCCTGTGAGCTCGCGCTGGCAGGAGCAGAGCCTTCTGAGGAGGTGGATAGTTGCCGGGCTATAGGGCTGTGGGGTGTGGGGCTCGCAGCTGTTGACAAGTAGCTTGGGCCACCGGCGTCCGTGTGATGCTTCAACACTGCACAAGGAAGGTGGGAGAAAACAAAGAACATTAGCAAAGCAACCCCAAAGGGCAGTGGAAAGGACCAAGTGGTGGACAGGACACGGCTGGTGCTGAGGAGCACTTTGCATGACAGAGAAGCACCTTCGGATGGTGGCTGCCAGGCTGAGAGGCCCTGAGGGAAGAAGCAGTTAGAGCACACGAGGCGATGCTGTGGTGGTGCCAAGGCCCAGAAGCAGTGCGCTGCCCCATCTCCAAGGCCGGAGGGGGAGAGAGGGGCTGGATATGCAGCGAAGCCCAAGCTCCCCCCGAGAGCCCTGGCTGCAGGAGCCTACCTTCACTCCTCTCAGATGAGCAGTCTCGCACTCGCTTTTTGTCATGGGCAGGAGGCTGGACAAGCGAGCGCTCTGGCGCTCTCTCGGCCTTGGCCACGGCCGTAAAATCGTCTAAAGGAGGCCTGTGTGCCTTGTCTGCTTGGGTTTTGTGATGTGAGCGCTCTGAGGAGGGGAACAGAGAAAGAGCTATGAAACGCCCGTGTTCACCTCTCTTTCTGCTGGCACAGGAGGCTCGGGCAGAGCTCACCAGCTCCACAGATCCAGGTTGGGCTCAGCACCATCAGGGCGCTGAGGTGCTCAGAGCAGGACTAGCTGCAGAACTGCCCGTGCCAACGTGAGAGCAGCCTCAGGGTGACCAAGAGGAGGTCCCTACACACTGAGACCAGCCTGGGCTTCAAAACCTGCACACACATCACCTCCAGTCCTGTGATACCGCGGCCTCATCCTCGAGAGCTCACTTGGAAGGGTATCCCCCTCCTCTCTCCACTCAGACCCAGGGCTGTCGGATACAGAGGCACGGCGGAGGCAGGGAGGACACTTACTGGCTGCAGTGAAGAAGGAGTTCACCAGCTTGTGGCGGTCCTTGCGCGCAGGGTCGGTCAGGCTGCTGGGAGGCAGAGGGGCTCTGTGCTTCAGAGAGAGCTTTTTGGGTGGTTTCACCTTCTCATAGGGTTTGTTCTGCCACTGAGACTTCAGCATGCTCTGGAAGTGCAGGCTCGTGGGCACATCTGCAGAGGACACAAACCACAGTGTGAAAGCTCATTACAGGATGCACCAGAAAGCTGTGGAACCATCACCATCCCAGTAAGAACAGCCCTCAAGAAACACACGGGCACCAAGGGGAAAAGCCAGGCTTACCTCCACCTTCAAGCCCAGGAGGAGCCAGTGTTTCTAACCTGAAGCTCTTTGAGAGGACATTCCTCTGGGATTCACAACTCAAGTACATCCAGGCAGGAGAACAAAGCCTTTGTCAGGAAAAGCATGTGTCTGGCACTGAAGGCAGCTCGCTGCTGCCACGCTCAATTCTGCTGTATCAGACCTGACTTCCAGATCTGCCCAGAGAAGCTGTGGCTGCCCCATCCCTGCAGTGCTCAAGGCCAGGTTGGACACAGGGCCTGGAGCAACTGCTCTGGTGGAAGGTGTCCCTGCCCATGGCAGGGGCTGGAGGTGGAGAGCTTTAAGGTCTCCTCTCACTGAATGCATTCTGAGCCTGGTGTTTCTGTGCTAGCACAGACCATGGTACCCAGAGCACCTCTTTAGTGATGCGGTCTCACAATGAGCACAAATACAATTCAGCACACTCTACTTCTGATCGCACTCCTCAAACTCCATTTCAACCCAATCCCACAGAGAGGAGTGCTCCTGACCTTAGCTGAAAGACAGAACACTAATGAGATCAGGATTCCTTGTGCAGACAGGCTAAAGCAGACTACGTAAACCCCACTAACTGGAGTAGCAAACTACTCCAGCCTCAGGAGTCTCACAAATAAGCTTGTTTTCATAGTCACAGCTTCAAACTTCACACTTGATCATCAAATACTGCTGTGTCTCTTCCAAGACTCATCTCTCTTTCGTGTGCTTGAAAGACCACATCCTAGATGGGAAAAGCATGAAAACCTTTGGGGTTAGCAGCAGAATTACTGAGATTCACCTTCTCCAACTACACATGTAAGATGCCCCAGCCACCAGCAGGATACACAGCCCAATGCAAGCTCACACTGCCCCAGTGAGGAGTTAGAAGCACCAAGGATGAGCATCGGCAGAACAAACATCCTTCCCCCTCATGCCTGGAGCTCAGGACACTTTCACAGGGGCTCTGAAGCAACCCTGAGCAGAGATGAACCTTTCCAGGCCCTGCACAAGGCTCTGTGCTTGCGGAAGGGATGGGGAGGCAATTAGGAGCTGCTGTGGGAACTGCATGTAGATTATCTCAGAGGGCAAGTGGCAACGAGTCAAGCCTTGCTGGTAGTCTCAGTGGTGGGAATCAGCAATTCCAGGCACTGGAAAGCCCCAGCAGACCCAGGCAGGGCAGGGCTGGAGCGGGCTGTGATGAATGGGGGAACTTCTCTCTCGGTAATAAGCCAGACCAGCAGCATTTCAAGTGCCTTGATGGTTACAGCTCTGGTTTAACCCCATCCATTTGCTAAGGAAGGGCTATCACAGAGCAACAGCAGCTCTGCAGCCACCACTACTGCCTTGTGGAGACACGTTCTTCCCTGTGAGGGTGCTGAGGCGCTGGCACAGCCTGCCTTCCACCCCAATCCAGTCTGGGATCCTATGTCCCAAAGAAGAGAACGGGGCCAAGCCAGCCCTTAACGGATGCTGCCATGGAGGCTGCAGGGTCCCTGTGCTGAAATGGCCTGGCTTTGGGAAAATGGCCTCTCCTGGACAATCTGCTGCCTTCCCCTCAGAGCTGACTCCATCTCAGCAGCCACAGAGCTGTGGGAAGAGAGGATGGGTTGAACGGAAGGGGAAAAGCCGGAGAGATGCTGTCAGCAGAAAGGGAGCTATTGGCTGGTTTGCCACTGCCAGCTCTGGCTGCACCAGAGTCCGTGCACACACCATCGTCACTCCTCTTCCTCCTCCTCCTCCTCGGCCGAGTGCTGCAGGCCTCCCGGGGACCAGCAGATGGCGAGCGCAGCGAGCCCAGCTCTCCCCATCCCCGCCAAGGTTATTACATCATCCAAAAATTCCCGGCAGGAATCGGAGGGAGCAGAGCAGAACCCCCCCAGAAGGAACGGGAGGGAGGGGGCGAAGCGCCAGGGAAGGGGATGGGGTAAAGCTGCGATGCCAGGAGCAGGAAGGATCGTTCCTCCTCCCGTGGCACATGGCAATCCTGCCCTTGGCAAAGTGCTCCCGAGATGCCGGCTGCTGGCACTGGAGGAGACAGGCTCAAAGTGAAAGTCAGCACATGCTCCCTGCTCCCAGGCCGGCCTCCATCTGAAATCCTCATCAACTCCTCCAGGATGCCTTATCCAAGCCTCTGCCCATGGAGCAGCTCACTGCCAGGGTCAGGCCCCAGAGCAGCACCCCCAGCAACCTGGATGAACGCTCACAGGCATGGAGACACCTCCATGCTGCCTGGAAAGGTCATGCAGAGGAACTCCCCACCCTGCACACAGTGCCTGGGGTGAATGCACAGAGAGAATTAACCCCATCCTCAACCCCCAAAGGTTTTCATCTCATACAGACAGAAGGGATCATTCACTGAGTGAGCTGCCTGCAGCTGACCACAGGAAAGGGAAGTGAATAGGGGATGAGAGAACTCAACCTGGGCCAGGGGAAGGTGTCCCTGCCCACGGCAGGGGGGTGGTAACGGATGAGCTTTCAGGTCCGTCCCAACCCAACCCATTCCATGATTCACATGTGCCCGGTGGCTACACTGCAATACACACAACAGTTAGCACTTCCTAGGACACCACATTGAACACTATGGACAGAGAAGTGCTGTGAAATCAGGAAAGGAATTCCTGCTCTGGGAGTTCCGAGTGTTAAATTCCCGCAGTGTTCCTTACAGAGATGTGTCTTTGGGGTAGGGAGGGAGGGATTTAGTTAATAAAAATAGCACAAATTGACTATTTTAGTCTGTTTTAAATATAGTGCTGCTGGGAGATGCCAGATTAATTGTTCGCAGACACTGTGCACTTCCTGCTGTCACACCAAGCCTGTGCAAAGCTGGATTTTAACACAACCCCCTGTCCCCATTAACCCTATGCCTTAACCTGGACCAACCACTTCACACAGCCACGAGGAGCAGGGATCCTCACCCTCCTCTCAGCACCACCAGCTCTATTCTACCCCTCGAGTAGCCACATTCTCCTACCACGGAAAGGAACTGCTGTGATTTACTCACTGTCCTGACGAAAGCACTGGCTCCCATCATCTGTGGAGCTTTGCTTTGTGACCAGAGGAAGAAGATGACAGATGGACACCAACCTCATGCAAGCCAATAGCTTTTGGTCAAAGAACAGCCTTGCAGTTAATTTGGCAGCTTAGGAAGCAGGAGACTCTGGAAACGACTTAATTTTCCCTTGGGAAAGGTCCCTAGACATGAAATCTGTGACTGCCCCACAGTCAAGGCTGGTTAGTTATTCCTTGTAATGATGATTAACCCTGATACGTAACAGAGGGAAACCAGCATCTCAAAGGGAACATCCCTTCCTACTGTACCCTCTGAAGCATGAAAGATCATTTACAACTCCTTACAAGGTCAAAAAGTGACTTAAACCAAACCACAAATGATTTTATACAGATGAATAAACTCTGTAGAAGCAAACACTTCTCAAGGGGTTTATAGTGACGAAGACACAGGTACTGGCACAGACTCGCAGGCACTTGGTTTCTCCAGGTCAGGTTCCCATAACATGTCCATAACAGAGCTGATTTCAGGTGGAACACTTCCCCAGGCCCTGCCCCTCCCAGTACCTGCTGTAAATGCTCTACTCCTAAAAACACCTGCAGATGAAGGCTCAAGGAAGGCCTCAAAGCAGCTGCCAGTACCTTAAGGAGGCCTGCAGTAAACCTGGAGAGGGGCTTTGGACAAGGGGAAATGGCTTTAACCTGCCAGAGGGGAGGCAGGGATGAGCTCTTACCATCTGGGAATGACAGCACAGGATGAATACACGAGTCCAGCTGCGAGAGGCGCTCCAGCAAGGGGGCATCATACTGGATTTCCAGAGCTGCTGTACTTCGAGTGCCACACAGAGCACATGAAGGGTTCACATCACAGCTACATCGCACCAGGCTGTTACGATGGACCTGAGCAGGGGACAGAGAACAGCGTCAACATACCAGAGGTCTAAAGGCTCTCTTCCCATGTTCCATTGGACAGCGCATGAAAAGCATCCTGAAGGCTGCTGGGTTTGCTTTGTTGGGGTTCATTTTAAATACCTCATATAAAACCTGTTCATTAAATCTGGACTCACTCTGCATAAACACAGCTGAGAACTGCCACTCATCAGCACAGGCAGGTCCACATCTACTCAACTGGACTAAAAGTGTTGGATTTTATTGAGGTTGAAACCTCATTTATAAAAACTATGAGGCAGCAGAATTCAGTTGTCAGGGAGGGGGAATGAAAGAAAGGCCTTTGAGTTCAGATGGGTCAAAGAGAGATCACTGTATGCCACCAAGCCATCTGCTGACGCTTACAGGCACATCTTTAAGGAGTGAAAAAGGGTGGGTTTTGAGCTTCGATTCACAGATTTATAGGCTTTATACAGACATTACTTATATGAAACCAGTGCAGGCAGATGCACAACAGGATGTAAATCCCATACAGAGACAACAACCAATGATGCATCAAAGTGGAGCCTGCAGAAGTCTGCTCTGAGGCTAGCAATACCCAAGTAATTTCAATTAATGACATCAATGGTGGAAGAGGTATCTTTTATCTTTAGCAAACAACAGCAGAAGTGCGAAGGGCTGGGAGCACCTTGAAGGGAAGAGCTGGATACACACTCATGGTTACAAACTAAGAGAAACAACCCAAACCAATCAAGCATCATTCACTAAGGGCAAATGCAACAAGTGAGCACTTCAGTGCGCAGTGCAGAGGAGGGAGAGGGAACTAAGCAGCAGTTGTGTCCAGAGGATCTGGTGGTTATTCTGGATTAGACATGAGGGTGAATCGGTAGTGTTGTACCATCACTGAGAACTAACACCCTGCAGGGCTTTATGAACAGGATGCTGTGCACGAGAGGAGGTAACCCTGCCCATCAGGGCCTCTACGGACAGGCCAAGGGGAATGGCTTTAACCTGCCAGAGAGGAGACCGAAGCTGTTCCCTGTGAGGGTGCTGCGCGCTGGCACAGGGTGCCCAGAGAAGCTGTGGCTGCCCCATCCCTGCAGTGTTCAAGTCCAGGTTGGACACAGGGGCTTGGAGCAACTGCTCTGGTGGAAGGTGCCCCTGTGCGTGGCAGGGGTTGGAGCTGAATGAACTTAAGGTCCCTTCCAACCCAATGCAGTCGGGGATCCCATAATTCTCACAGATAACTGGAGGAGTCCACAGAAATGCCCTGCTGTCTGACACATCTTCTACCCTTCGGAACTGCTCTTCTGAACCATCTCCCAACTATCAAACGCAGCTGATGACAAGACAAGATCTAAGAGAGAATTAACAGCCTCTTCTTCAAACACTGAGTGCCCAAGTCAGCAGCACCTATGTGAGAGTTCACAGACTTCCAAATCACTGAAGACCTCGCCAGCAGTCAGTGCAGAGCTCTACCAGGTAAGACCACAAACGAGCCATCAGTTAAAGCTAACTAAGTTGAACTGGAATCTATTTTGCTCAGTAAAATGCTGCTTTTTGAGCTTCTCTTTACAACCCCAACACCTGCGGAGGGAAACCCCCAATCCCTCGTGGGGAAGTTTGACTTGAAACGCTCTGACTCAAAGGTAAGTGGATTTCTGCCATTCCTGGTTCTGCAGTCAGAGTTGCGTGCACAGAAAGGTCTTTATGGCTTCAATTTCTAACTATCCTCCAACTGACAGCTGATGGCATTCCTAAGAGAAATTAAGAAGAACGAAGCATGGCATTTCCTCATGCAGGCGATAAACTGCATTCCCACTGAATTCTGCATAATGGAGAGGAGTATAAAGTAAAAAGCTGAATGAAAACAAACCCAGGAACAATCACAGCACTGAGCAGCGGACGTGAACACCATCACCTTGGTAGGCCTCTTGTGAGACATCCCATGTATTCCAGGGCAGACAACTGCAGTTTTCCTTTGAGCAAGCAGCAGCAAGCTCCTGGGGCTGTGTTCGTTCCTGTGCTCAGAGTTAAGGCTTCCTGACACTTGACCCTCCCCAACTTACTTCAACTGCTCAGACTGGGTCATACCGACCTATCCAGCCTGATGCTCACCTCAGGTTGGTTGGTTTGAGAGAAGAGTTTCAGTTCCCAAAACAGGGAGATCTCTTCATGCAGAGAGCAAAAGCAAGCTGGGCCGATGCATCAGAACCTCACCAGGCTCTTTGGTGCGCATCCGAACCCCAAGCAGCACTAACCTTTTTGGAGAGGGGCATGATGCTGCTCGGTCGAACGAGCCGCCGCTTCTTACAGCTGAGCACTGGGCGAGTGCGAGCTGCTACACACGTCCCATCTGAAGATGAAGGAACCACGTTGAGTCGCTGCTTTTTATGCAAGAGCTCCTCAGCTTCCTGGCCATCTCCCTGAGCATGTTCTGCCAGGCCAGGCTGAAGACTGCACGAGAAGAGAGCAGGAAAGGTGCTGTTATTCATTCAACTGCAGGACCAGCCAGGTTCACAGTTCAGATCCTGATGAATGCTCTAAGCTGAGCTTAAAGCATTGTAAATTACAGCTTTTCTTAAGCCAACTCTCCTTTTTGCTTTGCCTTCGGTCACTTTCCACATGGAACCTTTGACAAAATCCCTCTGGAAGTTCGGAACAAAACACCAGCATTTCAAGTCGGACACAGGGAGACCAAAAGTCACTCAGGACCTGAACAGCTTTAACCCTAGAACTCAGCCTCTCCCTGAATTACAGTTCAGGGCATCTTAAGACAACAGATCCTGATGGGTTTAATGCCAGAGAGCACACGGCAGAAAACATACAATATTCTAGAACACTAAACCTTGCTGTAAACTGGATTCTGATGAGTATTTGAGAACTATCAGCTCTCAGCAGTGCAATGTTAACATTAACCTTTCTGCTTTACCTACAAAGGCCTTCCCTGTCCACATGCAGTCGCCCCGCTGCACCACAGCATCACTACCCCGGGCCACCTCCCAAACACCAGCATGGTGCCTCATCTGCAGAGCCTTTTCATGTATATTTTACAAGTGTTTCATTTCTAAAGATGGAAAACATTAAAGCCCTGCAGTCTAAAGCTCTGCAGTTCAAAGGTTACAGGTATACAAAGGGCTCTGTTACAGCCTGCAGTGTTTCAGCTGCAGCAGTGACTGAGTTGATCGGCGCTTGCACGCTGCACCACTGCAGCATCCCTCCCACCTTAAGGTACTCAGCAAGTGCAGTGGTACTGGCAAAGCTTCTCTAGCCAGTATGAGGACTTTGAAGCACCGTATGCTCAAGGGTTTTCAAGGGCTGCAGCCCCAAAATCATCTTGTAGCACTGGAGAATTTCTTTTCCTGTACCCACTTAAAGACTTTCTCGTCAAAAGCAGCTTGGAGAACCACATTACTCAGTCTTACTCCCTAGATCAATGGGATGTGGGCTCCTCAGGATCTCCAGAAAGTGGGGCAGTGCTTACAGATTCTTGTGCACAGTAACTGCAAGCAGGCTGCTAGCACCTTTGAATCGCACTCTTTGCAAGTGTACGGACAACATCCATACAGGAAGAGTTTGGAACATGCTCACTGCATGGCTTCCCCCCGAATGCACCAACCTGCAGGGCTGGGCCATGCAAGCAGCTCAGCTTAATGCCATCTTCAGAAAACCTCAAGCAAGTCACGTCCTCCAAAACGTTCCTGAGCATCATCTACCACCACATCAGAGATCGTTCGTACCATTACCCACCAACCAGCACGTCACAGGCCACTTTCCAATGGGACTTTGTCAAGATCATAAAAATCAAACTCCTCCTGTAACATGCGAGCAGCTTACGTGTTAACAGCTGCAATAACTTACGTGTTAATAACTCCATTGACAGGTCTTGGTGCTCCACAGGGCTTGGCGGGGTGGGAATCAGGAGTATTTGCAGCAGAAATACCCAAGTTCTCCAACGGCTGAGATCCAGAAACACCCTATGAAGGATGAGAAAGACCATGAATTAATAAAAGCAGCTTCTTAAACTGTCACAATGTTCTTCTTTCCAGTTTCTAGTTGAGGATTCTGCACTGGGTTTCCACACAGGACTTCAAAACAAGGGTTCAAAAGCCACTATGTGAACAGGAGATCGGAGATGTAAGCAGCTGTGTGAAGAGCATGGTACAGGACAGGGCTTTCAAGGACTCCAATTCCCTGCAGGCAACCACTGAGGAGTATGACAGGCCAAGGTCTTCAAGGAGATTACAGCATCTTGTCTCAATAGTGCAAACAAGTTTATAAGTACCTGTAAACCTCATAGGCAGCTTCTGAACCTTGATGCTGTGCTCTAAGCCACAGCACCAAGCTCCTGCCTAAGCACTCTGGGGGAAAACAGGAGGGGAGGGAGAGAGGGACAGAACTGCAAACCTGGATTTGCGTTTTAACCACCTACCTGTGCAAACGTGCTCCAAACAGCACTTCAGAAAGTATGGCAGGTGAGTACGCACACAAGCTTTGGGATACAGAGGCCAACTCTGTGAAGCTAAAACTGCCTGATAAATGCCTTTTTGACAGAGGAAAAGAAGTGAAAACTAAGCTAATGTCACAGAGCCCCCTGCTTTACTGTGCTGTGAGCAGCAGTTACTGCATGGCCGCAGCACGGAATGGCTGCACATCTCCCACTGCAACTGGCCTCAACAGGGAGACTGTCAGGGTCCAAGGACACGCAGGCTTTGTACCTCCTGCAAGTGGCATCCCTGCTCTCCACCCCAGCACGTGCCAGTGTGGTCCAGAGTGTTCATAACCCTGACATTCATCCTCCCCATCTCATCCTTGAAGCCCCTACAGAGAGCTCCTTCTCCTCCTCCCCTGAGTTAAAGCCATTTCTTCTCTCGTGCTGCTTCCTACCAATGCCTCTCGAGCTGGGTTTCCCCTGTGCACACACAAGGATGCAGTTCAAGTACTACTAAAAAAGACAAAAGGAAAGGTCTTCTCTCCATCGAGATGTTTCCACAGCCCTCTGCTTGCCACATACTCTATCTCCAAAGCATCAGTGCTGCATTGATTAACATCTTCCCTGCAGTCACTCCCCAACCCAAGGAACAACTACAGTCAGGTGCTGGACTAACGGTTTCCAGCACAGCAGAGCCCTGACTCACTCAGGGAAGAGCTATTTCTACCACCACAGACAACTTCTGCCTGTAGCCTGTTGCAGAAGCTTTGCTGGGTTCCACACTGCTGCTACAGAAGGCGCAGGATCAGACCATGGGCTCGTCTCTGACACGCAGTCAGAATCAGATGACACCAGGAGCATGAGGTGAGCCCAATGTGCTCCCTGTGAGGTGAAGCCAGTGCAAGAGCTGAAGGTTTTCCTGCTGCTTTCCAGAAGCTTGGCAAGGCTGAGCCTTCACATGACACCTCTGCCGGAGGCACCCCTGGTGCAGGAGGGCGGCTGCGCGTGACTCATCCGCTCTTCTGAAACAGGGCATTTATCTTCTCCTCCAGGAAGGGTCTTTAAGGAGGAACTTCCCTCTTCAAGAGCCGTCTCCATTGCGGTTCAAGGCAGGAGTAGAGGGTGACCCCCCTGCTTCCTGCAGAGGAGCTGGAGAGCATCAATCCCAAGTCTCTATCAGGAAGAGCCCAGGCTCCCCGTATCACACTGAAGATGGGTGTTCCCTAACACTGCTCCAACGTGTGCAACAGGAAGCAGCAGGACTGCAAGAGCTGACATCTCCAGTGCTCTTGTACCACCTCCTCCTGGATACACATCTCAACTGTGTCTTCCTCCAGGGCTGGTCCTGCACCCAGGCTGGCACCCCAGGAGTGTTCATCACATTGCTGCTCCAGACTGAACTCTTCTCTCTGTTTTGGGAACACCGGAGGTCTGGAAGTGCAGGTCGTTAGGATCCTCAGGAGACCTGGAGGGTGTCTAAGATCCAGCTTCAGCACATCCGCTTGGTGCACATGAAACCAGGAACTGCAGACTGCCAGGGGCTCTCACAGCAGTAAAGAAGCTGTGTGCTGGCTTGAAGTCATGGCCCAACACCAGGAGTCATCGAATGCTCTGGGGTGGAAAGGACCTTAAAGCTCACCCAGTTCCAACCCCCTGCCATGGGCAGGGACACCTTCCACTACACCAATACTGTTAGCTGCCATCCAACACATCAGTGTTCCCCCATGCCCCCAAAACCCCAAACAGATCTTCACCTGTGACAAAATACAAACCCCTAATGCAGGAAAGAGCCTGACAAAACCACTCCGATCATACCTTTTCTCATTTCCTACTCAATGTTAAGTGCCCCCCTTGCTGCCCTAGTGCTGAACCCATATCAACAGCAGAGCTCTTTCTTCAGGGCTTTGTGTTATCCTTGTCTTCAGGCAAAAAAAAACTTCTTCACGTACTCAGCTTCCAGTTCCCAACAGATATTCCCAGGTCTTCTCTGCAAGACCTTCCCTCCGCTGGTGATAGCATTAGATCCTTCTAGGGATTGTCAACCCCATCCCACATACCAAGCCGATGCCTGAGGACACGTATCCTGCATTCATGCCAGCCAAGGGAGGTACACATGAGTGGATGAGATCCAAAGAGGAGCTGGAGATGGGACAGGATGGATTCCTCCCCTTACTCCATGCTGCAGATGTGTTTCTTACTCTGCCAGCTGGGAGGGAAAGAGGGGGAGGAAAGGCAAAGGAAGCATGCCTAATTCTGAGCAGCCCAAAGAATGCCACAATGATAAGCACTTCTCCAGGAGAGGCCCAAGGGGTACCCTTCCAGTAAGTGTCCTGACGCAGCAGGAATGGTCTCTGGGCTAATCTCTGGCCTGGAACAGCTCGGGGCTCTGACTCAACACCCCACCCTTCCCAGCAAGTCTGATTAAGCACAAGCCCTCCAGCAGCGGGTGCAGAAGCCTGGAGGTGCCTGCAGGCAGCGTACCTATAGATTATGCCTGAGACAACCTAAAGCAGGACAAAGAGGTGATTTTTTTAAGTATATGGAGTTGCCTTTAACAAAGTCAGGAGGGACTTCCTGGGTTAAAGCATGAGACGCTGGAGGGCACACACCGGACGGACATCACTGCTCCAAACCAGCTCATGTCATGTCGTGGCTCAATCCTCATCCATAGTAGCCCCAGGCATCTCGACTCCTCAGCCTCTGCTGCTCCTCCAGTGTGGAGCACCATCGAGTATGTCAGTCGTGAGCAAAGCCTGGTCCTTGTACCCAGTTACACAGAGGAGTTTGGGGCTCAGCTAATTACAGACTTACATTCCAAACAGGCATCCGAGAGCCAGTGTCAAACAAGGAGTGATTACAATCACTCATAACAACCCCTTTGTGCTCTGATGTGAATAAAACATTTCACCCCATTTCATATTATCATTCAGTATGCGGAGAACCCTGCCCAAGACCTGCCAGGGATGGGAGAAAACACTCCAAGGACAGCGTTAGGGTCACTTTTAGGGAAACACTGGATCTGGATCAATTCCACTGAATACTGGTCCATGAAATTCAAGCAGGCCCCTTGCAGTGAAGCGGTTTCTTCCCATCCGGATGGAAAGCAGGAGCTCTGCAGCTTGGCAGGCAGAGCTGAGGCCACGGAGGGACCAGCCCATCTCTCAGTACTACAGCACAACTTCAGAATCCTCCGCTTGAATACGGCGATGTGTCCCACAGGATCAAAAGCAATCAGAGCCGGGCTGAACCGCACCACCAAGCCTTTAGTCAGTGGCCTACATTTCTGCATTAAATAATAAATACCTGGCACTCTGCAGAGCTTCCAGTGCATCTCACTGAAATCGTTAGTTCCCTTTCCAAGGGGTGACACTCAGGCAGATATTAATAGACGCATCTTCAGAAGCCTTTGCTAATTGTGCTGCTCTCAGTTTGAAGTACTTTTTTGCTACAAGGAGAGGTTTAGTTAAGAGTTTTAAGCTTCACCAGATGCCAATCCGTATAACAAACGTACCCTGAGGAACTCTGCCCTGTAAGATGCTTAAATCCTATCGTTTATTAACTCCCAAATAATGTGGGAGGGGGTGAGCTCCACAGAGCAGCCGATCCCCAATTCCCACATGCAGAGCCACAGAGAGGTGCTTCTGCAGGAGGCCAGTCCCATGGACACACAGTTCAAGCATCAATCTGCACCACAGCTTAAAGGGAGAACCTTCCCTACCCCACACTCATGAAGGTGAAGTATCTGGACTCAGTCACTTCTGGTGCTGGCACTTACCAGCCGGTCAGCCCCAGGCTCCAGCTTAACTTCAGCACTAACGGGACGGGATGCATCATCTACTGCAGGATCAGGGGGTGATGCTTCACCAAGAACTATCAGCCCCTGGAAGAGAGGGAAGGGAACAGGAATTAACTGCAGGTCCTTTGGTCTCAGCAGGGAAACTGCTCATCCATCATCCATCCTCCAGGAACCACAACCGTTGCCCAGCCAGGCCTCCATTCCCACTCTGTTCATCAGCTACGATGCCAAATCCAGTCTCCTACTGCCTGGATCTTCCTGACAATGAAACCGAACTCGGAGGGGAAGGACAGATCTCCAGATCACAAGCCTTCAGCCCGTTAACAGGAAACAGCTTCCTCTTGGGCAAAACTGCTGCCATCCCACTTCCATCCCGCTTCCCACCCTTCCTGCATGGCAGGGGCTCAGCATGCTGCGTGCCAGCAAACCCAGAGAGCATTCCAGAGAGCATTTTGCTGTAGTGCCGAGCAGGAAGCGACTGCTTTCACAGTACAAAGTGGAACTCAGCAGCAGAGCCAGGCAAAGGGGTTTGAATGGGTGCCAAAAATGATCAAACTTATTACTGCGAGCACTCTTCTTTCAAAGAAGTGATATTCCCAAAATGCAGTGAGGAAAGAAAACCACTGATAAACACAACCAAGCGGGACAAAGCACAGCAGCAGCAGCACTGCTTTATCAGGTTTAACATACGCTGTCCTGCTTGTTTGAAGTGGAGCTTACTCTAAAGGCAGGACACAAAGTGAACTGAAATCATTGTAATGATGTATATTCTGAGCTCTAGTGTCACAAAAGAGGGTAAAATGTGGAAGGGATTAGGGATGGTGGAACCCACAGGCCAGGAACACAGCCCAGGCCAAAGGCAAGACAGAACAAGTGTGTGCTTGGTTAACCCATGGGCAGGGCTGCTGAGATGAAGAACAGGCAGTGCAGTCATCTGAAGACAATCCTGAAGGTGACACAGTGTGGCACAGAAAGTGAGCCTGGAAGGGACCCTGGACACGTTATGTGGAGGGAGGAGAGAGCTACAACCCAAGTCCACAGATTCCCCATGCCATGGCACGTGGGAAGCGCCCCATAAGGCTCCTCTTGTGCCTTGACATAATCTTCTATGCAATAGATTGGTGGCTCTCCAGAAAGACCAGGGATACTTTATCTAAGGTCAGTTCATAAGCTAAATACAACCGCACGTGGCCTCGGCCCAGCACTGAGGGAACAGCCACTCCTAGGGTAAAGATGATTACGAAATCAGAGTTTTCTGGCATCAGGAACAACCACAGGGAATTCTGCTCCAGTCTGAAGGAACAGGATGAAGGGAGCTGCTCCATGCCTCAGGAAGCACTAGTGATTCATTCTGTATACTATGGCATTTGGAAAGTACGGCCCTTTACTGGGACTTCAAAGCAGAGGCTTAATGCAGCCTTCCCTGGGACACAAGTCTGGGTCTCATGCTCTCACCCAGAAGCTGCACTGCCCAAACCTCCCACG
Organism: Forpus xanthops; assembly: GCA_032466535.1. Taxonomy (NCBI): domain Eukaryota; kingdom Metazoa; phylum Chordata; class Aves; order Psittaciformes; family Psittacidae; genus Forpus; species Forpus xanthops. The sequence goes on from JASSUY010036686.1 coordinate 22,861, forward strand.
CCAGGCAGTTTTATATCTTCCTTATTTAGATGCTTCTCAATAATAGGAAGTAGAAGGGCAACATCAAATCTGCAGCTCCCCTTCAGGAAGGGGAGAGGAGCAGCAGCGGATCTGTATCATTCCAAGGTCACACAGCACTTGTTTTTCACCTGAGTCCTCCAAAACAAAGGAAAAAGGGAGACTTCCTCCAATCTATGCAGGCAAGTTTGTGGCTTCTTTACTCCCCACTTTCATCACCAATTACAGTATTAATGACAAGTCAATTGTACAGCTCTCAGAGGCAGATCTCAGGTGTCTCAGCCCTGTAACACTCAGCAGCTTCTGCCAAGGGCCTAATGGGTGAGGAAGACGAGTGACACATCAGAAAGAGACTGAGTGTCCCGAAGAGCCCTGCGGAGGGACAGCAGCATCTCTTTACCATGCCCTAAGCCTGACATACCATTGGAGACACAGGAAGCTCATGCGAACCCTGCAAATTCCTCCAGCACGAGGCTCCTCCTTCCTCCCATCCCACTCTTCCCATCGCCAGTTTTGCTTGCCTCAGCAGCTCCAACAGGAGCACAGCCCTTCCCATGGCACAGGCCACACACAGATCACAGCAGCAGCTTAAGGGAACACAGTGAACCCATCTCGGATGGCCTGGGAACAAGTTGAATCTGGGTCTGTGGAGATGATGTGCAAAACAACCCCGTGTTGAAGGGGTTTTGGCCACTGCATGACAACCGAGCCTTTCATCGTAATTCACCTCTTATTCCATCTAAGAGTGGGACTCGTAAGAGACACAAAAAGAGGAAAAATGTTCTTTGTTCCTTCCAAACCCAGAGCATCTGCTGCCCACACATACGGGGGTGCAGAGACTGCCTGGGGGGACAGGGACAGGCACATGGCACATCCCATCTTGTTGTGAAAAGAAACAAACCCACCTTATTACCTTTGTGGACATTCAGTCCCTTAAATTAACTGTAGCTGCTCTTCACAACCAACACAGAACCAAAGGCACAACAGCACATTACAGCTACCATTGAACACAGCCTCGCTGATGTGTTGTTTTCCTTGTGTCTCACCAGGCTCCAGCTGAGCCAATCCCAATGTGCTGAAAACACAATTACTGCCGAGACACCCAGGCAGCAGTTTGTACCTTCAAAACAGGAGGTAATTTATGACCGCCTGGTCCTTCTGCTTTGAGTTACCGAGCAATGCATCTTGAAGGCTACACCGGGATGTGAACCTTCAAATATCAAGGTAACTAACCTGAAACTAAGAATAAAGCAGAGCAACAGCTACACTTTAACCTCCTCCTGGCCAAGCTGGGGTTAAGTTATGGTGGCAGAAACAACATGGTGTCACCAAGTTCTTAGCATTGCTGCCCCGGTACAATCTGAAGCCAAATCCATTCTAACCAGGCCCCTGTTATTACTCATTTCTCTGGTCTCCTCTGTGTGTCCCAAGCTGCTCTTCTGACTCTTATCTGAGGTTTTTACTGATGAAAACAGAACCTGTTTTACACCACCACCAAGACATCAGCTGGATGCAAGCAGGGATCTCCACCAGGTCCTATCAGAGAGATGGGGCATTTGATAGTCGCTTTCTTAGACAGAACAGCCAGGACCAGACCCCCACCATGTGAACTCTGCTGCAACTGGAAGTAAATTCATACAATGGCTTATCACAGCCGAGGTGTTTTGCTTGAGCAAGTCAAGAGAGGTGACATCCTGATGCAGAAACCTCAGGTGTACTTTTCAAGCCTGACACCATACCCTGATGCTCTCCTTTCAGACCTAGGGCCTGCAACTGCTCACAAAACCATAGGGGATGCCTGCAGTCATGATCAGGCCCTTTCATGAGTCTGTCAAACTGACATCATGTGGTGAAAGCGCTGAATCTTCCACTTCATTAGATGAGTTTCCTCGTTTCTTTCATTGCTTGATTTTAGCATATAAATGTTTAGCTATCTGGTACTTAGAAACCATCCTGCACAATCAGCTTTTTCAGACAGAAGACGATCCTTTCTGAAACTGGCTCCTTAGCTGGACACACAACCCGCTTCCCAGAGGCCTTGTGCTCTAATCTGTGCTGCATTCAGCTCTTCCACCTAGGCACTTACAGCCCTCCCTCCCTCCAATGGCCTGTCCCCTCTCCCTGCCCTGCCTGTGCTCTCTGCCCTCTGGAAGCCTCCCCACCACCCCCAGAGCATCACCCATCTTGGGAAAGCCATTTGCTTTCCTGAGCATCCCTAAGTTGATGCAATACCATGAGCCTTCTTGCCACAAACTCCAGACATTCCTCGCTCCAAGGCCTGACATTTAGATGCGCATGCCTGAACTAGTCCTGGTCACAATTCCTTCCTCACCTCCTCTTTGCTCTCCCCCTCCTCCTGCCATCTGAGACCAAGTCTGAAGAGAGTAATTCCTTCCATACGGAAAGGTCAGCACCCAGGAACAGTCTGGTTTATGCTCCAGACTCAGTTTTGAGCCTATGCTATGTGATTACATCTGAAACTAACTTCCCCCACGCTCCTCTCCCTCCCCAATGAGTCTCTTGTGAAGTTGTTCCTCATCCCCATCTTCAGCGACTCCCCAAAAGAAGGAATGGAAAGGCTTTAAAAAGAAATCAAATAAAGAGAAAGGCTCAAACCATGCACGTAACGGCAGTTCTGTTCAGTACCTGGAGGCTGACTTCAGAGGAATGTATTGCTCTCCATGTTACTGTACTGAACCAGTGAAAAGAACCACACTGCCTGTACCAAACAGCACTGCAACCAGTCACAACCATGCAACATGCTTTGTGAGAGATGCAGGGGAGAAAGGATCAGCCTTTGCATCATGCCCTCACTGCACCATTAGAAGGCAGACAAAGTGAGATCCCCAGTGCTCACCTTACTGGCTCTGATCTGCTTGTAGATGTCCGTTTGCTGCCGGATCCGGTATTCCAGGTCTGAGACGTGGGCCTGGAGCCAATTCCAGCGACTGACGATGGCTGCACGGTCTGCTGCCCACCTCCACTCTGCCCTTCGCCTCCTGGGGAAACACAGAGGGAAGGGGGGATGATCCTGAGTGCGATTCAAATTCCACAGTGCCCTTGCGGACCAACAGCTCCCACCTGAGTGCTGTGGCTGGTACCCAGGAGCCAGGGCTAACCATGCCCCACCAAGCTGCACACACACTGTAAAAGCCACTACTAAAACCACTTTTAGCACCCCGTGACTGGAGCCCTTGCAGGTGTTAAGACTGCATTCCACGCTCAACTGAAGCAGCAGCTCCAGTGGTACCAGGCCACATCTTCCAGCCCCACTTCCCCAAGGAGGGAAGAACCACTCTGTCCTCCCCTTCCTGCAGACAGCCTCTTTAAAATGAGACTTCTGCCATCTGAAGTCAGTGTCTGCACACCAGCGTGTTCTACATGGCACAAATATCCTTTTACTAGCATGTGCACTATACACACTGCATTTCACAGTCAGCTGTTACAAAACCCTTACTCTCTACTACCGTGCTCCAGAGCAGAAAGCAACACAAAGATGGCAAGGAAGGTGTAAACCTACAGCTCTGATCTCCCGCATTAAACGTCACAGCATCACGAAAATACACCCTAAGCATCCTGATTCTGGTAGACGAATATTAAGGCGACCCAGCAAGAAAGAAAACCACACCATGGTGCAGAAACAAAGCCTCAGGGAGTCCATGCACAAATCCAGTGCCCCTACACAAAGCCTGTGCCACATCTGGATGTCTGGCAAGTAAAAAACCATAAAACCCCAGCCTGGTTTGGGTTGAAGGGACCTTAACGCTCACCCAGTGGCAACCACTGCCATGAGCAGGAATATCTTCCATCAGAGGAGGGTGCTCCAAGGCCCTGTGTCCATCCTGGCCTTGAGAACTGCCAGGGATGGGGCAGCCACAGCTTCTCTGAGCACCCTGTGCCAGCACTCAGCACCCTCACGGTGCTTCAACCAAGCCTCTGTGTAAAGACCGTCAGAGCTGTCCACGAAGCACTGCTGGGCGCAATATCCCTGCTGGACCTCCTGGCTGTGTGGCACTGTCACATCAGTGCTAATGCAGATGGGGCCAGATTTCCACCAAAATGGGGATGGCATCTGCTGCCTCCAGCCCTCACAAAACCCATCTGCAAACCAGCTCTAGAAGACCTTCTCTTGGATTATTTCTCTGTGCAAAGTGCCTGCTCTATTTTGGTCAACACTGACCTTATGTTTGGTGGGAACTGTATTTACTAGAGATGGATGCCACAGCAAGGCCAGATCTTAATCCCCCATCAGTTACTCCAAGGATACAGTCAGCAGAGCTTGCAATGAAAGCTAGCCAAGGCCAAGGTAAGGGGCTTAGAGACCCTACCAGCAAGGCAGTGACCACTGGGTTAATCTGGTTTACAGCAGGCTGAGCAAGTGCCAGCACCAGCCCAGCACCATGCAGCTCTAATCCAGATCTCCGAACAGTCATGCTTTACTCTGTTCCAAGCAGGATAAAGCCCTGCACACTGCATGGTCCCTCCTCCCTACGATGAATCTCCAGTCTGAGCCTAAATGACACAAAACCCCTCCATGGAGGGCAGGAAAGCGGTGCTTGGGAAGCAGATCTTGACTTCCCCAGGACTCCATCACCTGCAGACTGACAGTGCTTGCAATGACGTGGCTTCCCACGAGACCAAGCACAGCATTTCCCTCCCTGCCAGTCAAGCCTCAGGGAAATCCTTACCACACTCATTTCAGAAGCTACAAACAATTTTACTGGAGAGGAGTTTGTCTGCTTTTATAGCTGCAAACCGGGAAGCCCTCTGCAATGGCTGTGTCAGCATCCACGGCATCCGCAATGATCACCGGCACTCCAAAAGGCTGAGGACTAAAGCAGACCCCGGGCTGGATCCATGTGGCACTGGGAACTGGGTTTAGAACACCCAAAAGCTGCTGAGAGCACTTCCAAGCTGCTGACTCCCGTGCCAACGCAGCGGTACACAGCACCCATGCCTGCTGGAACAACACCGGCCTCTGCTAAAGACAACTCGCTCTTTGAAGGTGAGGAGCGGGTCCACTGCTGTGTCACCTCCATGGGAGATGGCTTTGCTGCTTCATTTCTGTGTAATCTGAGCAAAGTGGGACACATCCTACCCCAGGAAAACCCACTGGATTTAACCCAAAACTCACCCAAGAAGTGAAACAGGGCAATGTCTACTTCACACCCTGCGGCACGCGGGGAGGAGACATGATGATGGCTCAGCCACACTTCCCAAACCAGCACTGAGCGTAGTGGGGCTCTCTATATTTAGAATGAAGCTTTTCTTGGTGCCTGTTCAATTACACCCTTTGCTGCCGTGTGCTGCCAGCAGCAGAGACGTGCTCTGATGCAGAGCACCTTGGGGATAACAAGTGAGCTAGATTCTTGAGCTTTAATCTCTACACAAATCACAGGATCAATCCTTTTCTCAACCAGGACCAGAAAGCAGCAACCACACACAAGATACTGCAGTGACCTGGGATGCTGCCACCACCAGCAGTCACCTGGAACCTCAACCAGAGGAAGGGAAACCCGCTTCCTTCCTCCCTAAACATTAGGGATTAGCATGAGAATCAGCACAAGAGTTCCCTGCACTTGTGCAACACGGGTTTTGGATTAAGCTGAACAAGATCACTGATGGGACGATGGCTGCTGAGAGTGGTGCCACTGTGAGTGGCTGTATGGCTCATCCTGACAGGGGATGTGGAGCTCTGGAGCGAGCCCAGAGGAGGCCACAGAGATGCTGGGAGGGATGGAGAAGCTCTGCTCTGGAGCCAGGCTGAGCTGGGCTGGGGCAGCATGGAGAGGAGAAGGCTCCTGAAGGGGAGACCTTAGAGCAGCTCCAGTGCCTAAAGGGG
>JASSUY010036688.1:0-49730 GCA_032466535.1 Forpus xanthops
CCGCGGGGCATGGTGAGGCCGGGGCGGCCGCTCCCTGCGGGGACTCAGCAGGCGGCCTCGCTGGACCGCCTCAGCCTCCTCCTCCTCCTCCTGCTGCTGCTGCCGCTGGGCACCGGGGCGCAGAAAGGTTGGTACGAGAGCGGGCGGGCAGGGCGGAGCGGGCGGGCAGGGCGGGAGAGGGAAGCCGACGTTATGGAACATGGCTGCATTGCGAGGGGGGGAGCTCCATCTCTGCATGTGGCCCCACTCCCCGAGCCTGCCCCCTCCCTGGCCAACAAAGGGCGAAAGAGCCTCGTTCTTGGCAACCCCCTTTTTCTTCGTCTTCACTCCCGTCTTGTGGGGCGGCCGCCCCGTCGGGAACCTCACGGGGGAGGTTCGACCGGCTCCAACCCCAAGGGAGAGCAGGGGCGGGTGGGCTTCACCCGGGAGGGGCGCGGGTTCTTCGTCCGCGGGCTGTGTGTGGAGTGGAGTGAGCCAGGAGGGGATAAAGGGGAGATTCTGCTTGCTCTGAAACTAAACTTAACGTGCACAAGAGCATGTACACGTGTATGTGGGGGTGAGCGTCTGGAACGTGTTACAGGCGGGGGTAGTTTGGGTTTTGGTGTTTCTTGTAAGAGAAATCGGTGAGATTTGGTCTCCTCGGGTGGAATTAGTTCATTAGGCTTTAGCACTTTGAAAATTGTGAGGCACAATTTGGTCACTTCATGGCAGATGATCAGAGGATGCCACAATAAGTGTCACTTTGATCATATGCTTGGAGAAAGTGGAGGGAGTGAATGTTTTGACAGCATCTTGAAACTTCCACTTTTCAGTACAGGGGTTGAGAAGGGAACTCTTACGGTTTTCGATTTCGTTTGCTTCTTGCACTGATCTTGCTTCGTTTTGGAAACTCAGTGCTTGTTTTCACATAACTTTCTGTACATCTCAAAGACAGATGGAAATGTATTTGAATGTCACAAACTCTGTATTAAAATGCACAGAAGTGTATGTATTGTATTGTTAAACACATATTTCAGGTGGTTTTTTTTAATGGAAAAGGTCAGAGATGCATCCACAGATCAAGCTAGTCAAGCTGACTTACCTTTTCCTCTTATATCCGGCTAACTGCATTTAAAGTGTGTTCCTATACACATATGAAAATATTGCTAGTATGCATTTGACATACCTGATTTTGTTTGGGTTTAGTTTATGATGGAGGATAAGAAGTCCAGTTTGCTTTTGAGAGGAAATTGGGCAATTTTAGCATTTAGCCTTTTGAAGACTGTGGCTGGATGAGTCAGGTGGCAACAAGGTATTAGTTCATGCTGCAAGAGCATCAGGCTCCAAATACTAGTGCTGACCTGACACTTATCTGACCTTTTGATGAGCAGACTGAGTTTGTTATTCTAGGAGAAAACTGGAATAACTGTGTGGGAGAGGGAAGAGTCATAATTTTCCTCCACATTACTGAGTCAGATTGGCTCAGTTAGAGGTGTGCTAAAGGGAGTGGGACCATGCTGCAGAAAGTCGGACCACATGAGCAGCAGGCTTTTAGGTATGCTGTTCACTTTACCTTTCTGTGTGCTGAGAAACTGCTGAAGAGTTCCCACTCAGAATTTCAATGTAGTGTTCTTTTTTGTTTGCACAAAAGTCTTGCTTTTGAGCAGTAGGGGAACCTCTTTATTGACAAGTTTCATTTTATTTGGTGACATAAACCAGAGCTTGTTTTAAGGGTAGAGTCTGTGGTGTTGTTAAATACAGTGCTCTTCAGTATGAGAAACTGTTGGGAGCTCCTAAGAAAAGCTCTGCTTGCAAGGGACTGTTTCCTTGCCAAAATGTTTTCATTTATCTTGTTCCAGAGAAGGTTGAGGAGCACATATCCTGTGTCTTTAAGTGCTGGCATAGTTCTACTTTCATACAGAAATGAAACTGTTGTCTTGCTTATGAAGGGTCTGTCCAAAGCAGTTACTAAATCAGTGTATTAGATGTATGCACAGGCTCCTAAAATAATATGTCGATAGCCAGTGGAAGTACCCAAGGCCTAGGAAATTCTACAGTTAAAGCTGGTTTTGAGCTGTTTTATAAAAATGGGGTGAGTGATACTATGTAAGAACCTAGCCTCATTTGTTACCTTAGGGAGGCTGATCCTCTGTTAATAAGCAACTGTTCATTTTCTTTTCCACTGTTGAGCAGCTCTAAGCCTCACAGACTACATGTTATTTAAATCTTATTATGAAGATAGAATGTTTTCATTTCTCACATGCTTTTCTTTAGAGCACCTCCCTAGTATGAACTAATCTGAAAATAACAATATGGTTTTGGTCAATGTGAAACTTGTTTTGAATATTGGGTCAAGTGATCCTCCTCCTCTTCCAGATAGGTGCAAGCTAAGGAATGAAGAAGTGCAGGTAATGCTGTGCTTTCCACTTAGTAGCCTACAGTATTAACATGTAGGATTGGAGTGGGATTTTTTTCCAATCTGTCATGTTGAAAATCACTCAGTATATGTAGTTCAGCATTCTTTGGTCAAGGTCTTGAACTTGAGCATCTAGCTGTCTTGGGAAATACGAGCATTTTGTATGAGGTTAAACACCTCAGAAACACTAAAAAAAATCAACAGCAAAGTACCCCGTGATGCATTTCATACAGTCTAATGCATCAGGCACTGTCCAGCCAATGGCTGTGCAAGTCAGCTCTTGTGATTTTGATGCAATTCTATGGTGCCTTTAGCTCCTGGTTGCAAGGAAAATGATATTTCAAAAATACTTCAAATGTTTTCTTTGTTTTACGTGTAATTAAGCAAGCTGGCACCATGTAAGCTTCCTGCTCTTTGTGGCTTGCATTTTGAGAAACCGTGCTCGTAACAAATGTTCAGCTGTTGTCATAAATTTGGAATGGCCTTTTTGTTAGTTAAGTTTAACTGTTGGGGGGATTTCAAAAAACACAGCTAAAAGAAATGGTTGCTTAGCTTTCATCAAAGTAGAAGCTGAATAATGTTTTAGTTATTCTGAAGGTATGAAGACTGTGGGGCAAAGCTTTGTCATCACACATGTAGTTTGGTAGTGCTCTGTTGGAATTCCTAGTGGATACTGATTTGCATATAAAACTGGAATAAAGCCTTAAGTTACAAATAAACTTTGGATTCTGTAGTTGACTCACAAGTAATTCAAAGCAGATTTGTTTACAACCTTTCCTTTAAAAAAAAACCTAACTCTGCATGCTTGTTTTTGAATGTGATTCTCCTATTCTGTTCTAAACAAATGCCAACCTACGAAGATGTTATGTGCTCAAATCTCATTGAAGAAAGTACAAAAAAGTGATTCATCACTGTAGCTTAAAAATGTTCGCTTTAGTGTAGCAAAGAAGTTTTGATTGTGTGGTGCTGGGTTACCATGACATAAAAAGCTGAATAAAAGAACTAATGGCTCTGTGTACGTTGAGCCTAATTAAATAGTTTTCCATGCCTTTGTGTTTTGTGATTAAACTGTGGTATTCCTGGATCTGTTGTGTGTTCCCTGCTCCTCTTCATTTCCTCTGTGTGCTCTCCCCATCTCTCCACAGTGGTCCTGCTCTCACCACTGCCTGACCACCCAGCAATGCAAGCAGATTACGGTGGCTTTGGCTGTGGCCAGTCCAGAATCAGACGCATGGTGATCCATCAGCCTAGCCTCTGCCTTTCTGTAGCACCTGAAACAGGTTGTGGCCATTCATGTGTTGGTGACTGAAACAAACAACTGTAGCAACTGTGCAACTTCCTGGCCACTTACTGTTCAGGGCTGTCTTAGTGCCTTTGTCACTGAAGTATGGCATTTTGCTCCCGCTATGCTGAGTTCAGATGTTCCTGGGATAGTTGAGAAGACTAGAACTAGCTGTGTGATTTTGTGAACTTTGTTTCGTTGAACTTTGGAAATAACTGTCTGTCCTTTTTGGTCATTAAGGTAACTTTCTAGTTGTGAACTTCAAGCTTAAAAGTATCTAACAATGTCCCTCCAACTATAGATTTGGAAGAGAGGTGGCTTGGTTCAGGGTCAAAGAGAAGGTGGCTCTAACTATATATTCATCAGCTGGGCAAAAAGGAGGGAGAGAGGCTGTAGCTTCCCCGTTGATGGCCTGCAAGGGGTTATTTCCTTCTGGAACAGGTGACAGACAAGGGTTCGAGCTGCCAAGGTAACCCATTGTGTCTCTTTTTCTTGCTTCAGGGAGTTCCTGGCATGTAAATAGAAAGCACCACCATAAAAACTTCTGCCATATGAGCAGTTTGCATGTATTGCCCTTCGTGCAAGTGCTGTTTTCTACATTTGGTAAATTGAATTGGGTGATGTCTTCTTGCTCTTCATATCCATTGTCTTTGGCTGGGCTCATCTTTGAGGAACAGTCACAGCCAACCCCATAAGAAATTAGTTTCATTAAAAAGACCCCCAGCTCTTTAGAGATTTATTATCCCTAAAATTAACATGAGAATAAGTGTTTTATGATGGGAGAGCAGCCCTTTCTTGAGCCATTTGGTTTTGCTAATATGATAGTTTTACTTAAGAATGCAGAGTGTTTTGATGATGGGGTTGTGTGGAACTCTTGAGGATTCAGGGGTTAGGATTAGGCACGAGTGCCGAGGCAAATCCCTTTCATCCTTATTCTGAGACGTATGGAGCTTAGCTGACATATTGGATGATTCAGCTATTCTGATGTTCTTTTTCACTCTCCAGCATTGTGTCTTGAAGATAGAGGTAGTGAGAAGGAGGGGGATCACTGTGTAGAGGAATGCTGTTCCTAGGGGGGCGGAGTGAGCTGCTATTGGAAGTATAGACCTACACCCAGTGAAAATTCTTTGTTTTTGAAAACAAGAATCTCTGCAGAGTTATTTTTCCTCTTCCAATTAACTGAGCCTTATTTGAAGTGGTTAGGTTGGATCTGGTGGGCAGAAGGTGCATCCATGTGTTCTGCAGAGCCATCCTTTCTGGGAGTTTGCTTGTGGTGCTGATTCTGTTCAGGCTAGCTCATCTTTGGGAGCCTGTTGAGGTTGTGTTAGTCAAGTCTGCTCCTCTAAAGAAAGCAGGATTTACCATTTTGTGTAAATACTCCTAAAGTTCTCATACTTGATCCCAGAATTTATTACATTTTGCTTTGGATTTAAGCAGTATAATGGAATTGATTTTATATATATATATATGTGTGTGTGTGTACATGGCTATAAACATTCTATCTGAGCTAGTGGTAAAAAGGTTCTTTCAAAAGCTTGCATGCTGTTACTGCATGCATCGCAAGATAGTGACCTTCTAGCATATTAGCGCAGTCTTTAGGAAAATTGTTTTCATGCTACTGAACAGAGAGGTTCAGCTTTCCAGATTTGGAGGACTGTTTTCTGATCTTATTCATATAAGAGAAAAATAATCTGTCTCCTTTTTCTGCGGTTCTGTTAACTGCTTTATACTCTGGGAAATGATGCATTAGGTTTTTAATATGATCACTGCTGTTCTGTATAGTTTCTGACATCAGCTGGTTAAGTGCTGCCTTGAATGCATCAGCTTTGATAGCTCCGATAATCTTCAGTATAAATGCAGTTCTTGTTAGAATTGCTGTTCAATGTATTTACCAAAGTTTCTGTATTGGTTATTTTATCCACCTTATGAAGTGGTTTAAAATAAGCTATTGTGTGTTGCCTCCACTTCTGTAGCTGCACCCTATGCTTTGGGAAGCAGTTAGGATTACCTGAAATTTGTTTTGTAGTTAAAGAATTTCCCTCTCCTCCTACACTTTCTGGTTAAGAGTTGCTTTTAGATTGATTTCTTTATCAAATATTATTGAACATACGTAGTTCTTTTTATAAAATAGTGGTATAGTTGAAACCATTGTTCAGGCATAGACTGAATTTGTTACTAAACTGAGGTTTGGAGAGGGGAACAGTAGCAATGTGAACATAAAAGACTGTGTAGTAATTTGCATTAAAATAGGATCTTTCAGTGCTGATTTTTTATGTAGAGTGATGGGTTATTGGCTTTGAAACCTGTCCTTTAATGTGGTAAGACTGTGAAATACCTGATTTTGCTAAGCTTCATGCTTTGCCTTCCATTATTTGGGACGACCAGCTTGAACTGTGCTATGTATGTTTTATTGTTTATATTTGAACACTTTTTATGTTGTTTGAATTAAAAATTATACTTGAAAATGTGATAATGATTTGACATTTGGACCACAAAAAACACTGCCTTTGAAAAAATAATTTTGTTGAAGAATTCTTTGTCTAGTGTTTGAAAAAAAAAAACCAAAAACCAAACCCCAACCACTGGACGAGTTTTAATAAGGTAAATCCTTTTGAAGAAAAAGGGTTTTGGAAGCAGAATATGTGTATATGGGGGCTCAATATCTGCTTGTCAGATGTGCTTGCTGTTTATTTTTTGCTAATACAAAGAGGATATTTTGGCCTCTTCGCTGCTCTCTGTGTATGATAGATGTTCTGCATTTTGACTCAATCATTATTTGTTACAGTTATTTGACTGCTGATCTTAAGAACCTTTGTTCTTACTATCTTACCAAAAGTACTAAGTTTCAAGTTTTTCACTGAAAGAACTTCTGTCCTACTAACAGAAATTCCATGCATCTAGTTTTTGAATGGTAACACGAGGAAATTTCCAGTTCTGTACTACTGTTGTGCTAGCACACATAGCTACTACAGTAGTAAATGTTTTTTTGCAAGCTGAATACAGTTTATGAACCTAGTTGTGTCATTCTTGGCAGCAGTAGTATTGAATAAGGAATTCACCCATACGCCATAGATAAAGTAGGTATATTTTTAAAGAATATCTTAGAAACTGTTGGTTTGGTGTGGTTTTGTTTTGTAAAATAGTTAAAAATTTTCTCTCTCAAGATACCTTTAAATCAAGTCTGAAAACTTTCTTGAAAGTTACATTTCATGCAATAGCTGAGGTTTCATTTGGCTAGAATCATGACTAGCCAATTGTAAGTAGTTGTGGTGTACAAGAAATCATACTTCAAAGGGTCCTTCTGTGAATACATCATTTTATCCATAGGTAAAATGGCTTATAAATGAGGATCAGAGAGGCTTGAACTTGCCACTTGTTTCTTTTCAAGATGTAAAGTTCAGAGGTTGTTTATTTATGTTGTTGGTTGTTTTTTGTTGTTTTGTTTGTTTCTTTTTTTTAAAGAAATACTTCTCTGTTGCTTTCCTTATGCCAAAGTCTTCTATAGCAAAGTGTGTTCCATGTGTTTTGTTAATTGTAGTGTTAAAAAAAAAAAAGAGGATATTTTAAGATTTTTTTTTTCCTGTTCTGTGTGGGTGTCTTTGGTTTTGTTTAACATTTCTTATTGTTCAGTGAAAGTTTTAAATAAATGTATTGCATTTTAACATTCTTGCATTCTTTATGATGTGAAAACTCAATTCAGCTCCAGCAAAATCACAGTAGGCTACCTTATTAACCATATTCCAGAGGCATCACTTATGTACTGAAAATGAAAATAAAATCATTATTTAGATCATCTGTATGCTTTATTAAACACTCTCCTCCCCACTTCATAACTTCTCTTGTTAATCCTCACTCTAAGCCTTCCTCCCAGATTTTTTAAGTTCTTTCCAAGGTTACTTTTAGTTCAAGGAAAAGGTTTTTTCACCCAGGATTGGGATAGTATCCATCAGGATGAGGATGGCCAGCCACTGATAATCAGTCTTGCTTGAATTCTAGGTATAGTGCACGAGGCCACATGAATTCTCATTTCAAACTTTTGTTCCCCACAGAAGTTCTTCATGTAGATCTATTTCTTTGAACAATACACTGATTTTCTTTGTTCTTTAACTGAAGTGCCGTGGGATAAGACCATTTGATGTGTCCTTGAGAAACATTATTAACAGTGGAAAAAGGAACTTGAAAAGCATGTTGTGCTTCTGTAAGTGGTTGTGAGCAGATAACTCTTCTGTCCCAGTTTCAAAAACATGATGGTGTAAAAGCTCTCCAGTGTGATGCTGTCAGTTGCATTATACTAATACTGTTGGTCTTGGTCTGGCATTTAAACAAAACTTGTAAATAAATGTTTTGTAAAATTATTCCAGATTTGCAGAAGGCTAATTGGTTTTCATCCCTGAATTTATTTTTTTTTTTTGTATAGAGAAACCCCACAGGAATGAGGCAGTTGAAATGTCCTCAATATCTTGAGTGGAAAGATGAATTAAAAAAGCAATGGAAACTGAAAGTGAATTACAGTGATGCTGTTTTGCTTGGTTCCTTCTCAGAATTTGGAGATTATGACTCTGAAAGGATAGTTTACTGCAGTGAGCTAGCTTGCATGTGGAGTATGCTGTTCATTCCTGTTTGCCAGCAAGTCCACAAGGGTTTTCATAGTTGGCAGCTATTGCATCTTTAGCAGGAATGTAACCAGTTAAAGTTGTATCTGGTCATTTTAACTTTGCTTCAAAGTGGTTGAGATGTGGGGGAAAAAGTCTTGCCTTGTTCAGTGTGCTGGAATGAAGCCACCGGTGCTTCATTTTTCTTTTAAAAATCTGTGAGTTTTGTGAAATGAGGAAGCTCTGAACTGCATTATCTGTTAATTTCTATTTTTATGCCATTGTCAAAATATGTTGTCTTATTACAAGACAAAAGAGACACGAAAGAGAGATTACTTAAATTTAATGCTTTTGAACACACTTATGAAGTCCAGTGGTGATCAGGTTTTGTCTTTTTCTCAAGTATATCTGAAAATATTCAGTAAAGCTGTTACATTTAGCAAGGCTAAGTGCTGCTCTCCTGTATAAAATTCAGCATTGGAGAGCAAAGACTGGATTTCCAGAGATGGTGACTGAAAAGCTGTGTGCACAGATGAAAATGATAAAGTGCTAATTAGCACGTGGCTAAGGTTCTATATGAAAACAGTAAAGTTTTGTTGTAATGGCATCTTAAATTTTGTACTTCTGCTGTTAACAGCAAGAATCGGCCTCTGGACCCTCCAGCACTACTGAGGTGCCAACATTTGAAAGACAAAAGGCTTATTGTGCTTTATTTTTTGTATCGTTCTTGTCTTTCTTAAACTTTAACCTGTAATCTCATTGCCTTTCTAATGATGCTCCACAAGTAAATTTTTCTGGCTGTAATCCCACCTGCCCTCCGTGCAGTTGCACTTGGAGTTGTGCAATGAGCTGCCTCAGAGAGTAGAGCTGGCTGAAATCTTAACACTTGCTGTAGGAATGGGTAGGGGCACTGGTTCGTCTTCAGCCAGCTCAATTACTGAAGCCTGTGTGACACTTTTGTGTGGCTGCTCTTCCCAGGGAAGGGATGGGTTTATACAGATTGGGATTCAGAGTTGTTTAAAACACAAATGCAAGCTGGCAGTGCTGGTGAAAGCAGCTGTTGCTGATGTTCCCCCTACTCCCACACTGCCCTGTTCCTCTGTCAAAGGAGACATTGCTGTATGCAATGAACTAAATTAGAGGAGTGCTCGAAATAAGAACTAATGTATTTTTCTTTTAACTCAAGTCCCTGGCCTGGTTTGCCATGTGGCTGCAGAGATGTTTGCCTCCAGTACCAGGAAGGGTGTGAGAACAAGTGTGTTATGAAGGCAAATAAATGGCATAAAGATGAAGGTGGACTGTGTGCTTGTGGGCTTGTTAAGAAAATTAATTCTGACACAGGAGCAGGTTCCCCTTCTGAAGAACAGAAAGGATTCTGTAGATTTTGGAGGAAATAGCAATGATTTTGAAGGACTCAAATAAGGGCATTTGAAAACACCTAAAAAAAGCTAATTAGAATTTGTTGTCTCTGTGGTATTAATTCTCTTCATGGAACATTTCTACTGGTTGTGTAAACTTTCTTGCCCACACTGAGGAAAGCAAAAAGTAGATGCAGTGTCTTATAGTTGCACACTGATAAAAAGCAGGGAAATGCAGACCATAGGAGCTAAACAGAAGAGGAAAATTGTAGTACTGTGTTGAATGAGAAAGAATTGTGTATTTGGAGTTAAAGCTTCAAAATATCTTTTTTTGTGCTTACCTAAATATAATAGATTGGGTTCTACCTTTACTTAGTTAAGAAACATTCAGTTACATCTTGTATATAGTCACAAAGTACAGAAAATTGTAACTTAAACATAAATCTTCTCTGGAAACCCACTGGTTAAATTGAGTGTTCAAAAAGACAGTGCCACATGTTAAAACAGATCAGTATTTTGATATGCATCAGTTATGCCTTATAGACTGTAACCTTCAACTGTCAGATGTCTTTATTTTATTGTTCTTCTCCAAGTAAGGAATGGGAAAACATTCTGTAGTCTAAAAGATTAATTTTTAACATGTTTTGGTAGTGAGAACAAGATTAGCAGTTACTAACAGCAGCTGATCTTAGGGGGAAGACGTTCTGATTAATTTACTTCAACAACTATACAGAATAATTAATCTTTTGGTGGGTATTAATAGAGCATTCAGTACCCACTCCTGCATGTTGAGTATCCTTTCATTTTATGAAATCTTACATTTTCTTATCTTCTTATGTTTGTGTTGGTTCAAGTTCTGTATTTTGTTGATGTAAAGAACTTGGGTATGAGAAATCATTTTTAATCATCTGCTTGATCTCATCAGACATCAGTGAGCCATAGCTTGGGCATCATATGTGATCTATCTGGATAATTGATCCAGATGGCATTCAAAGGCTCCTGCAGAAGAGATGAATGGTGTTCCTGATGACAGTCTGAAAGCAGTCTGCTTTCCTCCACCAGCTTCTTAAGAGGCATCCATGTTTCTAACACTCATTTTGGTGGAAAGCTGAGCTTACTCATGTTTGCTGTGTGCATGGTCCTCAGGACACGTGACACTCAGTGCACATATGCTGACCTTCCAGCAAATATCAAGTGTGATGTGTATGTGACCTGCTGCTTCTGTAAAGAGTTTTTTCTGTTCTTGAAGTGCAGTAGGTCTGGTGTGACAGAGAGGGCTGGAAGAAAGAGCTCAGACAACAGAAAGAGCTTCAGCAGAAGTTGTCAGCTTATTCATGAATAATTGATTTAGGAGTTGACATCTGTCTCTTTGGTGTGTTCTCAGAAACTCCACTCTCATGTACACAGACTAACAGAAACAAAAGGTTCTTAATGACTTCAAAATGAATGAAGTAGCTAATGCTTCTATATATATGACTATAGTGCTGAGACCTGTACTTTTTCTTGGAGATATTGCTGAGTATTGCAGATTGCTCCACTGATAGAGGATTTATGTACATGTCTCTGGAGTTGATGGGTGGTATTTATACAACTTTGGCAGAAATAATGAAGCACCACTTACATAAAGAGATACTCTTTATAGTGCCAGTAAAATAAAACTAGGTTTCATTGTTCTACAAGTTTCACTGGAACTGTGGTTTTTAGAGATTTCTAAATAGCTCCTGAATGATGCTTCTGCCCTTGGCAGACTGTATATTGCATGCTGGACGTGCAGTGGTAATCTTTAAATTCTTCAGGCATGAAGTCTCCGGCAGTTCTATCACTAGCTGAAGTGAAACACACAACAAATTGAGATCTAAAATGTCCAGTCAGAAGGAGCTACTTTTAAAAATCAGCTTTATAGTAAGATGGTGCTTGTAGGTGCAGTTAAGCATGACTTCTTTTCCATTTCTTTCTAGTATGGCTTGACAGCAAGTTCTTCAATATGGCTAGATTAGAGGAGTATTTTTCCTCACATGTTTTCCAGAAAGCCTACAACAAAAGTGAGATTTGAGATTTGCATTTCCGTTAAATTGTGTGAAGGGGGTTGGAAAGTTTTCCTTTCTAGCCAGTGGAAACAAGACAAGGGGAAATTTGACATTTCTTAGTCACGTGTCTGTAAAAGAAAAGTCTCAATGTCTTTGTAAAATGTATCATATTTTATTTGCCTTTTATCACCTAAATGTGTAAGAGTGGTTTTGGAGTCGTTTTCCTCATCAGAAAAGTGCTTCCTGTTCTTCGTACAAACCCTGAGCCAGTACTGTTTCATGCTTGAGACAGCTGAACAGGAAGCTAGTGAAGAGGATGGTTTAAATCAGCAAACTAGGGAATAGGATGGTTTAAGTGAATGTTAGGTATGATCTTTCCTACTTTTAACTGGAGAAATTTACAGTTCAAGTGCTACTATTTGAGACAAAGAAGAGACTCAGGCTCTCATTTGTCTTTGACTTCCAGCAACATAGGCTTGAGATATAAAAGCTTGGGTAATAATCAAAGATACATTATGAGATGCATTGTTGGTATTCCTGGTTGTAAGAAACAGCATTTGTGTTCTTACTGCACTCCAATAATAGGCAACTTGAAATGAGAAATAATTACTAAATAATTATTCTACATCCCGCAAGCATTTTTATTTCACTTAAAGGCACTCAGAACAATATATCGGCTTCTACGGGTGAAAGCTACCATGATTTCATGTTCAAAAGGCCACTGTAGTAGTGTACCTTTAATATTTTCAATCTGTAAACAGTTGCTTACCCCTGTTGTAAGATAGGAAAAGCACAGAACTAGTTAACTGATTTCACAGTTTTTGTTTAGGCCGTAACCTAAAACTCACCGCTGTTTATGTTGATAATCAGTTTTATATGTCTGCAGTATAAAGAGTTTTGAAATACTGGCCACAAATATCACCATGAATAAAGAACTAGTGTTTATTTGTTGGGTTTATTGTTAATATTAGTTCTGTGTCTTTTGTGTGAGTACTTGCTTGTGAAAAGCCAGTTTACTATCAAAGGAATTGGTATTTTTCTTGACTGTTAAGCATATTGTGACTAATAAGGAATCTGACATTTAAAAGTTTCCTAACTAATAAGCCAAGGCCGTGCAGGTTTTCAATGATAAGTTTTCACCAGCTCTCATGTTTATAACATGGCTTTGAGAAGAAACCAGGATTAAAATGTGACACAAAACATAAGGTTTAAGTTATCTCTTGTAACATTGGGCAATTGTGTCTCATCTCTTAGAACAACAGTAATTTAGGAAAGTAATTTATCAGCTGTCACCCAAATGGAAACAGTATTTATCAGGGGATGGAACAAAGTATTCTAAAGGAAACTGTAAAAATTTCATGAAGAATAACATGGCTAAACAACAACTTTATAAATAAAAAGTTAGATTTTACCAAAGCAGGTATTCCAGTTACTTTTTCCAAAGAAGATTCATTGTTTTAAGACTGCTAACAAGAAAAAAAGCTGCAGTTTTGTCTGGTTGTGATTCTGTATATACTAGCAGCAGTTTAGTGTTTAGAACATGGAGCTCTTTCAGTCTGCTCAGATTATAAAGAGAATAGGTTTTGTTAATAGCAATTGGGTGATTTATCATTTTTTTCCCGTGTGTGTTAGATTTACTTTCCCATTCACTCTTGGGTGAAACACATTTAAGAATTTTGAATATTAGTTGTAAGTCTAAATATGTGTACAGCTTTTGTTCCTAAAGTTTAACTTCCATTTCTTTGTTTAATAGAGGAACTAGGCATATTAGTGTGCCAGTGAAACACTTTCAGACTGATACTTTTAGCTGTCAAAACATGTCAATATAAATTACATTGATCATTGTGAATTTCTGGTCATTGTGAAATCTTGACATAATGTTATGTCTGTTGTAATTACTTTGTAGGAACAGTATACAGAGGCATTTTGAAGGGTAAAATGGACCTACAGATAATAAGTGTATTTGGAGTGATGTTGAAGACGTCTTTTAGCGCCATGTCTAATCTGGTTTTTGTCTTTGCTAGTTTTGCTCACATTGTTCAAGATCCTGAAAAGTCCTGATTCTTTTAGAATAACATGTACAGATCACATACGAAAGAATCTCTTGACCTTCTTGTGTCAAATCTTGAAAATGATAATGTTGTTCCTGGCCTAGTCATTTCATGGCACTAAATCCAATAAATAGGCTTTTTAGCCTCCAGTGCTAACAAAAATAAATGTTATGAGGAGTATTTTGTGGGGCTTACGTTACTGCAGGTGTTAATTTTGATGGATGTGTCCTTATGCTCTGGAATACTTCATTGCGTCTTGGCAGAGTAATTTACAAAGAGCTGGTGATGGTGGATGTTACTGAAAGTTTGTTATTTCAAAACCAACAGATAAATAATTGAACTTGTACTACATACAGACAGATGCTCCTCCACATGTTCCATTCCACACCCTTCGCCATCACCTCACCTGTATTCCCATTTAACACAAGCGATTGAAGCCAGGCCCAGGGCACATCTGTTCCATGGGAAAGTGGTGATGCTCTGCGCAGTGAAGGGCATGGGGTGATATACCGGGTCAGAGTGAGCTAGAGGCCTGCTCTGTCCTGAGGGGTCTCTGTAGGGCACATCCTGCAAAGCCCCACTGGGCAGCACCCTACATCTGCAGTGCTGTCCCGCAGCCAGCTTCCCCTCACCTCCTGCGGCTGCAGGCCCTGAATTACAGTGAAGGGGTGCAGCAGTGCTGGGTCAGCCTCACCAGATTTACTACTGAGTAAACAGATTTATTGGTTTGCCCTTTATAATTTGATTTTGAGAATATAGAATATACAATTCGTGCTATTTTTTTCCAATTTTTAAACAAGTCTTCTTAGTATCGTTCCTGCAACAGAGCAACGCAGGTTTGATGGTGGTCAGACTTGGCAGTTATTTTTCAGTATTTACTTTGTCTTTTCACTTTTATACATTGTCCTTTCACTTCTGTTTTTCATCGTGCTGTGAATACAGTATAATAATAATAAAACTGATGTACTCTTGGTTTATTGGCAGGTTTCTCCCTCCTTTTCAGAGCCTGTTTTCTTTTGTACATAGGTATTAAGGGAACATGAAATAGCAGCGACACTTCCTGTACTGTCTGTTCAATTTTTAAGTGATTATGAATTAAATTTTATCTTGTTGAGGAAATTGTAGCAGCTCTCTGCTCACCTGTGGTGAGAAGCTAAACATTATGCGACATTATTTGACTGGCATTTTCTCACAGTTGCTGTTCCATCTGCATGTGACTTACCTTCGTGTTCACTTACAATGTGATACTGCCGTTAAAAAACCCAACAAATCCCCTATTACTGCTGAAACCCAGGATTACTAAATCACCAGTGAAGCTTTGAAAATGAACGTGTGTAGCTAATTTATTTTTGTTCTTTTGTAGGTGATGGATGTGGACACACCATTCTGGGCCCCGAAAGTGGAACTCTTGCTTCGATAAACTACCCACAGACCTCTCCCAATAGCACGGTTTGTGAATGGGAAATACGTGTAAAGCCTGGGCAGCGAGTTCAGCTCAAATTTGGTGATTTTGATATTGATGGCTCAGATTCGTGTCATTCCAGTTACTTAAGAGTTCACAATGGGATTGGCCCCTCCAGGACAGAGATAGGTAGGAGCTTTTATTATTGGTATTTGAAAGCTATAGGCTGGTACAGAACTTGGATGTACTGTTGGTACTTTTGTTACTTTTAAAATTTCTCCTGTTTACCTGCTCTGAGCATATACATGACTGCGTGTATAGTTAAGTACTTTTTCGTTGTGCTAGAAAACTGTTATCTTGGTTGGATATTGGGCAGGGTAAGATCTTGCCTGGATATGTCATACACTGCTTTGTACAGTGTGGATTTTGAGTCTTATGAGAAGTGATGAAAAGAAAGGAGTGCTTTGTTTTATTTACAGGAATCTCCAATGAGGTAAAGAAAGGAATTTCAATAAATCTGTAATTAGAGTTGTGTTCTTCCTGAGCTTCATATCAAAGAATCATTGAATAGTTTGGGCTGGAAGGGATCTTGGAGATGTAGTTCCAACCACTGTGACAGGAGCAGGAACACCTTCTAGTAGACTAAATTGCTCAAGGCCCCGTCCGACCTGGCCTTGAACAGTGCCAATAGGGCAGCCACAGCTTCTCTGGGCAACCTGTGCCAGTGTCTCACCACCCTCGCAGGGAAGAATTTCTTTCTAATATCTATTCTGAATCTACCTTCTTTCAGTTTAAAGCCATTACCCCTTGTCCTGTCACTAACTGCCCTTGTAAAATGTCCCTTTCCAGATTTCTTGTAGCCCCTCCATAGTCACTGGAAGCTGCTGTAAGGTCTCCTTGGAGAGGTCCACATCCCTCTTGTGTTGGGGGCCCAGAGCTGGATGAAGGGCTCCAGGTGGGGTGTCATAAGAGTGGAATAGAGGGGCAGAATCCTCTCCTTCGAACTGCTGGTCACACTTCTTTTGATACAGCCCAGCATAAGGCTGACTTTCTGGGCTGCACACTGCCAGGACACACTGAGCTTCAACCAACATCCCCAAGTCCTCCTCAGGGCTGCGCTCAGACCATTCTCCACTCAGCCTGTATTTGTGCTTGGGATTGCCCCGATCCAGGTGCAGGACTTTGCACTTGGCCTTGCTGACCTTCATGAGTTAAGTGCAAGTCTTTGAGGAATGCTGTGTACACCTCATCACAGTAGAAAAATAGGCATCAGGGACCAGTAAGTAAACTTAATACTGATGGTACTGCTAGAAAGACCAGATAAGGAAAAGATTCTCTTGTATGCCAGGTAGGTCTTCTGTACAGGGAGGGAATATAGATGCAACTGTAACTTTCTAAAAGTAAAATGGTAAAGGAAACAATTTAATGATTGTCTTTCACTGATGACATGCTCATTTCAGATACACTTAGCATTGTTGCTCAGCAGATGACCTCTCTGTTTAGTATGCCAGAGTATTCTAAGTTACTGCATTTTGTTTACTGTTATTAAAGCATATGTAAATGTCTGTCTTCTTGACACAATTCCTATATCCTAAGAAAGTGATGTTGTGTAACAATGGTAGCAGAATATCCTACGTTTTTTTGTGCATGCTACTGCTAGATGGTAAACGCAACGTAGGTCATAGAATAATCTTTAATTCTTCAGACTTTGAAAGAAAACTCTCCTGTAATGTTTTGGGGCTTGTTCTTTCTCAGGCATTTCCCAATAGCTTGCAAAGGTCCTATAAACAGTTTAGAGGGAATTGCAAAACTATGAGGGTCTTCATTAACAGAAAAAAATAAAAGTCGTATATACATGTTACCTGAAATGCCTTTGTTTTTATATGGAATTGTTCTGATTTGAAATGTGCATCTTGATGGTATATTAAGGATGTCAGTCTTCAAAAGTTGTGCAGTTCAAATGTTCCCCATCTTCTGATAATGTCCATAGTTCAGTGTTTGTGCTCGAGAACAAATTGGATTTCATTACTGTAAGGCAGGGTTTTTTTCCAATAGCAGTGTGACATCATCTGCATCAAGGTATATGTAGGGTTTAAAGGTCCTTGTTGGTTACTTTGCATAAAAATCAAAATGAATTTTCATTCTTCCTTCACTAAAGTTAGCTGTTACTGTGCAGATTTGTTTTATTTTTTTTTTCTAAAGCTTTATCTGGAGAGAGAGATTTACTTAATCTAATTTGGTTTTGTTCAGTTCAGAGGCCAATGGAATATTAGTTTTGTTAACCCTCTTTTCCAACTGTCACCTAGGTAAGTGTGTGTGAAAATAAGTATATGCTTGGAGCTGTTGAGCCAGACTTGGTCTAAAATAGGAAATGCTGCAGTCCTTAAATGGCAAGGAATGTCCAGTTCTGATAAGTTTGTTATTCACTTTTACAAGTGACTTAGTGGGTTTGAGTAAGTTTTCTACTTCATTTGTCTTTCTTGACTTTCAGCTGTTCCCAGCTGGTATATTAGCACAGTATGTTGAGCAAATGTATGTGTTGTTCTGCTCTTAAAATTAAATCACAGAACAAACAGTGATAAATAACAGTGTCAGATACAGATGATGCAGATTCTTGAATGTTCATGGCTGAAATAACAAACAAGGGGGAGATTAAACAGTGACCTGAATTTGTTTGGTGAAAATCTAGATTTATTCTTGGTTTTTCCATTCAGGACTGATGTAGTCTAAAATTAAAATACTTGTATTATATAAAATCTGAAATGCCGTGATACCTACTTTAACCCAAAATGACTTGAAAATTGGCTGATTAGGTTAAAAAAAACCGCATTAGTAGTAGGTTAGTTCATTGATAAAAGAGAAAGTTTCTAATGAAGCTTTTAAGGACTAGTTCTTATTGCGGTCTTTTGAATATCTGTCAATAAATCAAAAGAAGATACAAATCCATGATGCTAAATTTGTCTCTAGTTTAAGTAAGAGCTAGAGGTGTTTTTTGTTAGATTTTATCACAGTCCAGTCAGTGTGCATCTACAGTCAGGTGTACTTACTTAGTATAGACAACATAAGCCCAGACCTCTAGGAGCACAGAGTGTAAGCTACTGTGGGAATCTCTTCTCCTGCTTAATGCTGCTGCACAAAAGTACTTGGAGCCCTTTAGTGGATAAGTACAGACAAAATAGCAATATTACATCTTCTGCACACACCATTGGCAGTCACATTTTGTCCATTTCTAGTGCCTGCTTTTGGAAAAGATTGCTAAAAATCTGTTGAGAGGCCAGGGGAGAGTTAGAAAATGATTTCTGCTCTCAGAAATATATGTCTTGCCATGCATGAATCAAAAGGTACATCAGTCTACAGTTTGTCAAAGGCTGTATCTCCACGTTGCTTGCACCATTGAATAGTTTATCCAAGCTAGATTTAAATGTCTTGCCTTGTGTATTTGCTTGAAGAAGAGTGGTGTCTTGAAGGACAGTCTGACCTACCCTGGGAGGAGTCTCATGCTGGTCAATTGTGTGACAGGATCCAGTGACTGAAAACAAAACTTAAGGAGAAGTGGTAGTTGGAAAAATGCTGCAGTTAATCATAATGAATGCAGTTAATCATTGAAATGTGATTTAAAGCAAAACATAGAGTCAGTGTGGAGCCTTACTTCTTTGTTAACTATTGCTGATAATCAGTTTAAGTAGTGAATTGAGGTAAAGTTATATTTGTATGCTATAAATTTCATTAAACTATTTTATTTTTTTCTATTAGAAAATGCCCTTGCTATGTTCAAAAAATAACTAAGTAACATTCAGAAAGCTCTGAATAATGATAGGAAATTGTATTTCAATTTTTAAAAAATTATATTAGTATTTGTGAGTGCAGTTCACTTTTTATGGAATTTGACATATTGTATTAATTTGTGTTATATTTGTATCTGTTCTGTATTATATTTGTTAAGAACTACTCCTGCAGGACAGTGTTATTCCATTCACTCTTCTATAGTATTGTAGTTTGCTTTTAGTTGAGAAGGGAGCCTGGCTTCTTTTTTTCCTATTTTATGTTATATCAAAATAGCTATTATCAAGGAAGCAAGTAAATGGATGGTAGATGGAAACATATGCAGTATCATTTGCTGCTGGTGATTATCCATTTGATTATCCACTAGAATTTTAATAGGGTTGTTGATGGCTTACTGTATTGAAAGTTCAAGGGAACCTATAGAACAGAAGCGTGGGGTGTTGGTTTGTTTTTTTTGTTTGTTTTTGGTTTTCTTAATTAATAAACTGATCAGTATTTTACTGGAGTTTCTAGTTAGTAGGACTGGAGAATTCATCCAGGAATTCTAGGACTTTACAGAGCAAGTATTGTCAATATCTACAGAGTGCAGCATCTCCATTTAAAATGTGTCATTTTTGGTCATTTTGGATGCCAAGAGAAGTATCCAGGTGCAGAGCCTCTGTTAGATTTTATAGCTACAGCAAAAAAGAAAGTAAACCAACTGGGAGTTTATATTAATGATGCTCACATGTCCTTGTATGTTAATGCTGGAGTGAATCATGCCTGCTCTTGTCCAAAAACTAAGAAAAATAGTTGATGGAAACCATGAAATAGTTGACAAGGAAGAAGTGCCCCAGTAGCTGCTAGAAGAGAAGAGCCTTTTTCTCGCTTGCTTCTCTAGATACTTCTCGTTGCATTGAGTTGATCCTTTTCCTTGACAGATTTCTTGTGATCTTTGAAGAACTTAGTGCAAGGGTTATGCATGCTACACATGAATGGGATAAGGTCACATTTGTGACCAAGTGTTAAGGGTCTTAGAGACACCTGTGGACAGTGGCAAAAGAAATGCGTTACCTGTATTCTACCATTTGCTTTAAATGTCCACTGACCACATTATTTGGTGCATATGTATTTGTTTTTGAATATTCACCAAAAGTAATGTGAGCTTACACTGCAAATGAAAGGAGATTCTTATTACATGTGTTGGTTTTGTTCCGTGTCTGACCTTCCACTTCTCTCCATAGGAAAATACTGTGGTTTTGGTTTTCAAATGAATGGTTTAATTACTTCAAAAAGTAATGAAGTCACAGTACAGTTCATGAGTGGAACACATACTTCTGGACGTGGATTTGTTGCAGCTTATTCAACCACTGACAAATCAGGTATTTATAATCATTTGGTATGTTTCATGTGCTGGTGAAAGTAGAGCCAATAAGAAACCAGAACTAATTTATTTATTGACACATTTTCACAAATTACCTTCTAAAAAGGAAGACTTTTACTATGGTCTTCCTGGTACTTCTGTGTAGGAAATTGGACTGTAAGTTACTGTAGCTTTAAAAGAATAGTATCAGACCTTACCTTGGGTAGCAGAGGAAGAATCAGAGTAATTTGCTCTGAATTAAAGAGCTGGTTCAGATAAAGGACAAAATGCATTTGTATTTCAGGCAGCACTCAAGGTGACAGATAAAGAATAAGTTTTCTTATCAAGCTGTATGTATTTGTACAGTCATGGAAAATTTTATTTCAGTAATGGTATTCTGTACTCCCTCAGCTCTTTAATTATATAATCTGCTGGCTACTTTTTAGTCTTTTTGCCATTTCTGTGGGTTTTCTGATACGTTCCTCTCTGTATTTTGCACTGTATATGCTGATACACAATAGACAAAAAATGAAAGTATCAGCCATGGATGTAAGTAACATGTCACACTAATATTTGCTCCCTATGCTACCTAGTTTCAATACAGTAGGACTGTTAAGTGCTGAAAATGCAGGTCTGCTTAGTTTATTAATTTAATTTTTAATTTAGTTTTGAGAAGAGAGCATAAGTTCGTATCTCTGAATTATTTTCAGTTCTCTGAGGTATAGCTATGAATTAAAACTAAGTTGCATAGAAAATAAATTTTTGTAGTATGTCTCTTCTTATCTATGTCACTTTCTCAGTGGATTTCCCACTTACTCAGGCAAATTATCAAGGTTCTACTGTGATACAAAATCTGTTGCAAGAAAATTTGGTAGGAACTAAATGTGTTTTTCATTCTGAGACTTCTGGTTTTGTGTACTTTAAAGAGCCTACTCAAACTTGTTTTCTGTATCATCCTTTTGACCTAACATTTTTTCTTTCCAGACCTAATTACCTGTCTAGACAATGCAAGTCACTTTTCCGAACCAGAATTCAAGTAAGACTGATTTTTTTTATCTGTTTCTCCCTCAATCTCTTTAAAGAAGTAATTTGGTGTTTCCGCTTCACTGTTACATATACCTGATGCAGCTTTGGCTTGTCCAGAGAACTTAAGAAACAAACCAATCAGGGTTAGAGCTGAATAATTTTGACTTTTGCACTCCTTCTTTCTCCATCTCCCTGTTTTTGTTATTTACATGCAGTATACAGTAGAACCTCGTTAATTTGCATTAATGCATAGAAGCTAATATCTTATTTCCATGGAAAGAATGTTGGTTTTATAAACATATATTACAGCAGGTATGCACCTTGAATGCTGAGATTTACATTGCAGTTACCTAAGGAGCACTATGAAATGTGTTGAAAATTGCAAACCCATTTCACGGTTTGGTGTGAATTAATGGGGCTTTTTGAAGACATAAAATGCTGTACCTTCTGACTGGGGAAGCTGAAGTAATTTCCCTATTTTATCCTTCTCCATTTTCATCTGAAGCAAGGGCAGTGTTTAAAACTGCAGACTTGTGAAGTACATAGCTTACTTTTTGGAGATCTTTATCCCTGCCATGGTGAAATGTTTCAAAGTGCAACTTTTGCATTTCTCTTTAATTTTCCCAAGTTCCAATAGGGCTCTAATTGTAGCTTCTGGCCTTATATCACATGTGCTTAAGTCTCTGCCTCCCACTATTTTCGTGGTACCTGCAATGTTGTTTCAACTGTTGTTGAACTGCAGTGAAAATGTTAATGGATTACTCCAGTTCACTGCTAGATCTCAAAGATTTATGAAGATTTAATAGTTTTTGTATATGCAGCATGAAATGGCACCAGGATATGAACATGGGCTTGCATTAGAGATGCAGATGTCTTGGCTTCTTGCTTTTCATGAGCTAGTGGTATTAACTGAATTTGGCCCATTTTTTATGGTCAAAACATTGCCAGGAATAATGTATTACATTACTTTTCAGATGTATTATTTAAATATGTAAACCAAATAGAGATGCAGGTGTCTAATTTAAAAAATAAAATTTGTTAATATCGTTACCTTTATGACTTTCAATTTACTGAAGCCGTGCAGTATTTATGTTATAAAATGCTAGCTTTTTTATATTGAGACTAGAACTGCATTCTCAGATGAGACTTTTAAAAATGTTCTGTTCTTTTGTGGACTTCTCTTCCTATTTTTTGTCTGCTTTGAGAGGTCTTCAGTTGGGTTATATCCTTAAATAGTGATATATGAATGATAACAGCTTATTGTAGATCAAAAGCACAGTGACTATTTTGTAGCTGAATGCATCTTTTGACTTAGTATTTTGTTTTCTTCTAGTAAGTATTGTCCAGCTGGATGTGTGATTCCTTTTGCTGATATTTCAGGCACTGTTCCCCATGGATACAGAGATGTGAGTACAAATACTGTGGGCTCGTGAGAATTTTGTTAAAACACACAGTGTACGATCACCAGTCATTTATAGTTCTTCATGTTAGTACTGCTGCCTGGTTCTGGAAAATATTCCTCTTAAAGCTGAATAGCATGGTGCTCGGCTTTTTGCACAGCTGCTAAGTGCCCGGTGCTTCAGATGTTGCCATCTCCGAGAAGTGATGTGGTAGAGACAGTAAGGCTTGCTGAGAAAGGTGGATCAATCAAAATAATGCTTTCTGCTTTCTCTTTGGTTTTGTTGGCTTTCTCAGGTTGGGAAATACGGATTTATAGAGAACCAGTTCTATTAATGATGCCATCTTGGTTTTAACAACTGTAATGCTTCTCTAAACAGAGGGTCACAGTGGTTTCCGTAATTTTTATTTACACCATGAAAGATGAACTACTATTTATGCTTGGCAGCTATAAAACCATTTCCAGAACAGAGTTAATGCTGCAACATTAATAGTTTTGTAAACAGGAAATTAAAATCTTTAATAGTGTACAATCTGCTTAGAACACTACAAAACCCTATATATTGTTTTTCTGATGTAAGCTTCTGCAACTGTATTAGCCTGCCATAGAACTGGAGGGAGTTTGCTGTTTTTATTTTTAAGTGATTAGAATTTTGCTAGTAATCTAGTAAAAGAGATTCCATTAAGTCTCTTTGTTTACCTTAAAATACATAAAATAATAATCCACTAGATTTGACACAGAGGAAAGACAAATGTATCCACTAATAAGCAAAAATGTTAATATTAAACATGAACCTGAAGTGTGTGTCTCTGATTTTGTTTTCTCAAACATCAAAATCCTAGGATACCTGTTTAAATAATTACCTGTATGTAAAAACATCATTACAGAGTAACTGTATTACATGCTCTGGTCCACCGCGGGTCCTTTCTAAATGGCTGTGAGGTAGTTTTTGTAGCTAGTAACAAGATGAAGTTGATTCTCTACCTATCATATTGGCAGCATCTGTGGGACTTCTGCTTGTTGGGATTTTTTTTTTTTCACCCCAAAATCTGGGAAACTGTTTTCAATGGAGAAAAAAGGAAAATTCAGGAAATTAACATCTTGTGACTTTTCGTATACTTATTGCTCTGAAAAAATGGGCAGAGTTTGGCAAAAGTGAGGTTGTGTGGAAACAAATCAAATTGTCTGGCCCTTTGGACCAAGTTCCAGATACATACTCTCATGCATCTTTTCCAAATGATAGCAGCTGCCTGCTACTTTAAATAATACCCTAAATCTTGATTCTTTTGTGTGTGACCCCAACCTCCACAGTCTTTGTGGACTTGGAGCTCTCATTGCTGACATCTTCTGGTGAGCAGGGAGAGGAGAGAGCTGCATTTACTGCTCTTATTTCCGGGGAACATAGGAAAGAGAAGCTGCAGCATAAATGAGACAATTACATTTAGTTAGAATGCGACAGGGAATTGGAACTAGATGATCTTAAGGTCCTTTCCAACCCTAACTATTCTATGATTCTGTGATACTTTGGGGGTGAGGAATAGGACTAGAGTTTTTATGTGTGAATATACTGAGGAAAGTCATGTTTGGAAAAGTCTTGGTGAGCAGATTTTTTTTGCCGGTTAGCTTATGAGATATGGACATCCTGGCCTGCTGCACCATGCAGTTATTTCTAAAGAAGCCACAGTGGAGAAAGTTGTTTTGTGTTTTAAATAATCTAAGAAAGAAAATTATCCATGAAGTCTTCCTTCCCTGGAAAGGACCTGCTGATTCCGTCTGTGGTGAGACTGGTTGGTAGAGCAGTGCAGCAGATATGTTTAGTAGCAGTAGCTAGTAGTGGACTTTGATCTCAATGTCACAGGTAGCCTGCAAGCCTGGGAAATGGAAGTGCCACTGTGACATTTGTTAGTGAGAGCAGAAAAGGACAGGATGTCCTGCAAAATCTTTTTGTGTAACTGATGTCCATTGACATATACAGGCTTAGGTAATCAGCTTCTTTAGAGGGAATTCATGTAGTTAGTGTGGGTTTGTGTGGATCACAGTGCTTTGTGGTTAAACCATGAGTTAAAAAATATAACCCATCAGCTACAAAATCTGCAATGCATCACTCCTTAATTGTGAGGAAATGAATAAATATACTTTCAGTGTGCTTTCTATTAAAAAGTTGCCTATGTATTTATATATTCAATTTCTGTTGTCTAACAGTAGATTTATTGTAGGCTGAAAGTCTGGCTGTCTGGCTTTTTCAGGCTCATTCACCTTGCTGTTTGTTTGAGCTTACTTAATTACATGAGTTATACTCCAAATACATCTGGATGAGGACACACTGAAATGTAGGACCTTCTTTTTGTATTTTTATAAATTCTGTAATAAACTGAAGATGAATGGTTTCTAAATAATGGAGATACAGTTCAATCAGAACAGTGTCTTAACGTAATAGTAACAAAGACTATAACTACATAATGTAACACAATATACAGTGTGGTATTTAACTTATTTACAAATCAGCATTGCATTATCTTTTTCTCTCCTCTTCAAGTCATCATCACTTTGTATGGCTGGTGTTCATGCAGGCGTTGTATCAAATACTCTGGGTGGCCAAATTAATGTTGTAATCAGCAAGGGCATTCCGTACTACGAAGGCTCCCTGGCTAACAATGTCACCTCAAAAGTGTAAGTATATTTCCTATCTTCTCCTTATATATAGGACCTTAGGTTGTGGTAGTGTCTAATTGTGGGATTAATTTCAGCTGGTGGAGCTGTGTGTTCCTTGGACAGGCTTTCTTCTGCAAGGTTCTCACAATGCTCTTTTGCTGTGGTGCAATTGCTTTATCACATATTTTTAACCTCTACACCATAAAGGTAAATTTTCCAAATTCTGCAAGGGTAGGTTTTATCTTCCAAGATGCATGGCATGACCATAAAGTCATAATGCTCTGTGGAAGTATAATAATTTAACAACAACTTTCTAGCTACATGGAAACAGCATGTGTTTTTAATCTCAAAAGTCCCAGGAGTGAAAGCAATCAAAGGAGATTGATTCTTGTTATTGTGATTAGCTTAATTTTAATAAAGTATTGAGTTTTGGTGGGCAGGTGTTTGTTTGAAAGCCTTTAAGTCTGATAATATCTCTGGACTAGATTTCAGTTGGAAAGGTGCACTGAAAATGCTGCAAACTTTGGGGATGGGAAGTGTTACTTTAGTTATGAAGTGCTTGTTTGGGCATGTCTGCATAGGTTTCAATGGCAAGCAGTCATTTGCTTCGTGTTTTTCACTGACTACCACAGAACCCATCTTCTTTTGTTCTGTGCAGGGGACCATTATCTACCAGTCTCTTCACATTCAAGACAAGTGGTAAGCATTATCACGTGTATTACATGTTGATACTTCCACACAAATTTTGTGAGTAGAAATAAGTAAGTGTGCAGGTGTTTTATTTCTTAATTTTTGCTTGTTAGACTTTTTTCCCTGCACTCCTCACTAACGTGTTTTTTTAATTACTTCCTCATTTTGATGATTAATCATCACTACATATATATATATATATATACACATTGATGTATGAATTAAGCCTTATCTGCAGAAGAGATTGTGTTCCTCTCTTACAGTCTGGTTTAAAGTGACTCCTATACTTTAAACATATTGCTAAATCCCATAAAAATAAAGCATATTGTTAATCAAAAAATGATTCCTCAACTTTTTCCATCCTGTTTTACTTTCTCTCTTCCCATACTATTGCAGCTGAAAGCTATGAGATAGATTACTTATCTCTTGCTCAGGAAGGGCATCTCTTGGGTCTTGCTCTGTGTGTAAGTTCTGTTCCTTCTTGACCACCATGTTTTTTCTGAAATACGTACCAGGGTTCTTGTTACTCCTTTTTAGAGCTTTGTTGCTTTTCATGTTTTTACTTTCTAGCAATTTCCTGGTTTATAAATAAATTAGCTGTAGTTTTCTAAATGACAGGTAGCTTTCATTTCTAGTAAGTCACTTCTAGCATCCATTCAGAGATGTCATTTAAAGTATTGTGAAATCAACGGCTTTTCCTTAGTTTCTTTAACTAACAGTATAAAAAAAAACCTTAACAAAAGAATTTTGTCTGTTTTCTGTAAGAATAAAGAGCAAAACAAAAAGGGAATGGGGTAGGGGAATCATACACATACAGATACTTTCCCTAATATATAAATAAAAGACATGGGAATATAGAAGCAGAGATCTGATGGGCAGGAGTGTTTGGGGATGAAAATGTATACAAACAACATAATGTTCAAGTAATTTCTCTCCCAGATCCCTGTAAGAGCTGGAAGAAGGAATTGCATGTCTGGTGACCTTACACATGGAGAATATTAAACACAGTGGTCGAGGCAGGGGTTTTGATAATGTATATAAAAGGAAGTAAATGGGCTGGATATATGAAGAGCTAGGACAAAATGCTGAGCTAGACTATCTGGATTTCACTCACACGTTTGAAAAATTATTGAATAACACAGAGGCGAAGTGCAGGTCTAGATTAAAATCTGTGTGTATTTGGGTGGCCTGGGAGTTTGCTGAAGCAGAAAAAGGATTCCATATCATATTCAAATGAGGCTTATCAGAGTGTGAAGTTATTCATGTGATTCTTCTGTAGCAGTTGATTTCATGACTTGGTACAAAACAGAGGAGTGTGTTATTAATGCTAGAAGAGTGGTCAGTGCAAAGGAAGATGAATGTTTGTACAGGAAAACTTGGCTGACTTTGAGACTTGTAGTAGAAATTAAGAATTGCAGAAGTATAAAGTTTGGTACATAGAGACTCTGGTATTTCTGCTTCAATCTGCTGCTAAACCCATGACAATCTGGCAGCATGTTAGATGGAAATGACAGATGAGGGAAAGGATTTGGCTAGCGAAGTGTTAATGTAATTGTGTGCTGTAGCAAGGTGATGTCCAGTAGAGACAACAAACTATTCATGCCATCACACAGGCTATTGGCAAGGCTTTGTCTGGGATGCAGTGGTGCTTTGGGTATGCCACCTGTGCTTCCTTTGAGGCATGAGCACCCAACATTGATGCTTAGAAGGGTTGCAGGGCACCTGCAGGGGTGGAGGACCTAACAGCAAAGGGGAAACTATGTTGGGTTGGTTGTTCAGGCTGGCATACTGAAGGCAAAGATTGCTCTCTAGTGATATGTCGTGTAAAGGGAAAACTATTGTCACTACAGAACACGATTTTAGCAAAAAGAAAATGGGATATCAAATAGCCACAAGGAAGTTTAGCCAGGAATTTAGGAGATATTTTTTAGCTGTCAGCAGAACGTGACATGGGAAGAAACTTTTAGTAAGAATGGTGACAAAAAATACAACTGATTTCAAGGATGTGTTTTAGCTGAAGGCAGAATTATGACACAGCTTCCTACATGCTATGGTGTATTGTCCAAATTAACATCGTGATACCAAGGTGGGTTTAAAAACTAAGAAGTTCTGTGACACAAAAAAGGAATGATCAAATAGTCTGTTTCCCATCCCTTTATCAACTATACATGCTTCTAAACCATGACAGCTCCCCCAGAGCTTCTCGTATAGTCTCTGTGTGGGTGGTAACTGAGGGAATATCCACATGCTCTTGAGCAGACATAAATCAGAACAGTCATGTCCCCAAGTTTGGTTCCAGCATCACTGTTAGAAAGCAGAAAACAGTATGTTTTGTTGGTAGTGTTGTTATGGAATAAACTTAGATGGCAGTTTAATATTTGCATGTAAAGTCTTAAACTCCACGCAGGTAAAATCATTGAGTAACTTAAATTTTCATTTTGAATCCTCTTTTTCTTTTGCTCAGGTTGCTATGGGACACTGGGGATGGAATCTGGAGTAATCCCTGACTCCCAGATCACAGCATCATCTATTCTTGAGTGGCCTGACCAAACAGGACAAATGAACATCTGGAAGCCTGAAAATGCCAGACTAAAAAGGGCTGGTCCTCCTTGGGCTGCCTTTATCAGTGACGAACATCAGTGGTTGCAGATTGACTTGAATAAAGAAAAGAGAATAACAGGTAAGTGAATCTGATCTGGCTTTTAAGCAGCATTCAGAAAGTTTTGTTACTTTTGTTCCTTTTTTCTAGTGCTTGGTCTTAGATAAACTCCCGGTGATGTTTAATTATAATTACAGCAAAGTTGGTTCCACATCCTAGCTAGTACACTGGAGCGTGGAGTTGAACAGGTGGGGTTTCATAGTAGAAAACATCTCTTCCATCAGAATCTTCTGAAGTGTTTCCTTGATGCTTCCCCTGCTCACTGTCTCCTTGGAGGTGCAAATCCATATCCAGTCAGTCCACTGGTACCTTTGATGCAGGTGTACTGCCTTATGTTCCTAGGTTTTCTGTACTGCCCAGCATGGCCGTAGTGAATCCAACAGTGGAATAGGAGCAGTTGCAGTGCAATGCGAGATAGCAGCAGAGTGAACTGGCTACCAGGCTCCCTGTCACCTCCTTGCCTGAAGTGGAATTTGGGCTGAGAGCTGGGGATGGTGGGCACCTCGGCAGTCTATTGTGCTTTCCCTCAGCAAAGGGACCAAACACTGCAGACTGATACAGTCAGAGTCTGGGTTAGGCTCTGCTCCTTTGCACAGATTGTGGTGTAGACCATGACTGTAGGAGACAACTGGAGGTGCTGTTTCCCAGATCTGCTCTGGATGGTTTGCTTCACCTTTTAGGAGTTGAGTAAGCTCATGGTTTCCTATTCCTGTTGATGGCAATGTGGTCCATGGTGAGTAATGAAGCACTAGGCATTTATGTTTTGGCTTTAACCTCAGGGGTAGCCCTAAGTAGTGGCAGTGCAGCTATTGTATCTTCTGTGTTGCCTTTAGCTTTTTCTGTTTTAGTTGTCCAGAGGTAATCCACTGTTGTTAATGGGCATGTTTGTGGTCTAACTTAAATACAAAGTGACTTTAGGTAGAGTGCTTCATAGAGTCCCAGGCTTTAAGACTATTGTGAAACATCCTCCTTTGATCAGTTTGTCTTTCTCAAATGCATGAGTTGGTCTGTAAGCTCAGCTGCACGCTGTGCTATTAGCACCTTGGCTTCCTGTCATTAAGCAACCCGGGTTCACTGCCAGCCTTTGTTATTACCTCCCTGGGGTCTGTTTGGATTTTACATTACTCCTCTAATTCCTGTACTAATAAGCTTTTACAAAACAGCTCTCCTGTGTGAGTCATTGTGCAGTGCTGAAGTGTGGGCTTTAGGAAGCTGTGGTTCTTTCAGTGGTGCTTTGTGGTTGGCAATACAAAAGCAGGGAGGAACAGTACTGGAGACAGGAAGTGGGCCATGGTCAAATAAGTAGGTTGTTTGTATCAAGAAATAAGGGAAAAAGTGCTTAGCAAGGTTGCTTCATGAGAATAAAAGTAAGTAAAATGACTATAAGATTTTAGTCACTGTCGATGTTTCAGACCCTGGCACTTTGGATAACCTTTTTGAAATGTAACTGGGCCAGTGGAGATTCCAAGTGTATAGCTCTGGATTCAAAAGCTGATCTACTAATTTTTACAAGCTGGTACCAATTTTTCGTCTAATGGAGCACCTTCATTTTCACAGGTATTATAACTACTGGATCAACTTTAGCAGAGTACTACTATTATGTCTCAGCCTACAGAATTCTGTACAGTGATGATGCACAGAAATGGACAGTGTACAGAGAACCTGGCATGGATAAAGATAAGGTAAAAATACCACACACTTTCTAGGTATGTTCTATGGAGATTTCACAATTGTAAATAAGACTAATTCTGGTATGGTGAGGAAACATTAAATAACTTCCATGTAATATTGAATTATAAATGGCATCTACATAGAAAATATGCAAATATGTAAGAATTTAAACAGGTCTGAAATTCAGAAATTATTTTTATTAGTATTTGGGCATGAGAATATTCTGTACAAGAAACTTCTGTTGTCAATGGTAGGCTGACTTGGTAGCGTGTCCCTTTTAAGGATAATCAGATTTCTTTCAAAAGAGGTTGTATATGTTAAAATTAAGGTTTACTTTCTAATCCTCTTGTGGTTACAGAATAAATGTTAGGAGCTGCATAATTTTCTATCAATCTTGCTTTTTGACCAAACCTGACAAGTTTTTTTTCTTGTATAATAGAACAGCCCTTGCAGAGCAGAGTTTTCTTAAGAAATGGAACGGTGTGTTCAGATTGCAACTGCTTTGCCACATAGCAAAATTATCTATGTTAGCGTCGAGATAATCTTACCTTCTCTGTGTTCACAGTTTTGCAATATTTAATAGTAAAAATAAGAAGATGGCTTGGGGCAGATTTTCTTGAGCAGATGGAGAGGTTTCTTGATAATCTGATTGGCACTTGAACTTCCTTCTTTTTCTTGAAGTTCTCAGATGTAATTTACCTTACTTCCATAGGCCTGTGATACAGTGTATGTGTAATGGTAACCTACTAACTTTTTAGAAACTGGGCTTAAGCTGGTAGCTCTTTAGCTGTACTTGGTTTTCTTCCCTTTGCTCTGGGTTAGAATGTATAGGATGTAGCATCCTATGGTGCAGTGAAAGGTTGAAGTATCTTCTTTGTTATATTAAGAGGTTTTTGAACCCTGAACTTAACCACAGTAAGAAGCTTTCCTGAAAGGAAGAGACTACTGTTGGGGCTGGTTCATTTTCTCGAATCTGCATGTGAACAAGACTTAGTATGAAGTATTCAAAGGAAAAAAAAAAACAACCCAAAACTCAAACCAAGCAATCCAGTGTCTTTCGCTAGTTTTGGAGTGCCCTCTGCTGACCATAAAATAAAATCTCAGCTTTAGCTTGTGAGCCGCCCAGATTTATTGAGGCTTCTTGTTTCTGATATAACCTCTGCAGCGGTTGACTTTTAGGTTGGTTTTGGTTTTTTTTTTTTATTTGAAGTTCATGAAATGAAAACACATTGTGGAGCCTGAAATTGCATGCAAAAGCTCTTCTTTGTGCACGTTGTAGTGTCAGGTACAACATATGAAGAACCAACCATGCATACCCAGTAAGTGCCAGCTGTAGTCAAATGGCAGGAAAAAAGGTTCAGTCTGGTTGCTGTCTTAGGCTTCAAAATAGTGGATGTTTCCTCTGACACGATCTTGCTTGATGCAGGTTTGCTTTGGATTCATGTGCACAAAGGCCTTCTCCCTTTGAGTCTTAAGTAATTGCATACCATACCAACCAGAAGGTGCTATTCCCTGGTTTTTTGAAACATACTTGAAATTCCTAACATTGTGCAGGAGACCAGAAGCTTTTCCAAGGTTTTCCTGTAGTCTTCTTTGCAATAGAAGCCTGTCAGTATTCAAGAAAACCTTCTCTTAAAATTTTCATATATGAGAAAAAGAATAAAATGCTTGAATTGGGGAAAAGCGACAAAACAAAGCTGCAGTGTTGGAAAAGTTTTGTTTGACAGCACAGAGCCATACAGGAGAGAGTGTGATCATAAATGGAGTAATAAAGTGATTTCTCATAAAATACTTGTCCTGTATTGAGCTCAGAAGCAAATTTTTTTTTATGCAAGAAAAATTAAATGAACAAAAAAAATCAAGCTGCAGATAAAATTAAGTTACTGTCATAACACTTGACATCAAAAGCTTGACTAATAAGAGGCTGGAGTAAAGAACTGCTTTACTGTTACTTTCTTGAAAATCGTCCTTACTTAGCAGAAAAGTGGCTCTAAACTGGAACCTGCTCTTCCATGGACACACAAACTGACTGCTTTGTATTCTTAATTTCCAAAACAACCCCAATGGACTTCTCCCTGCATTCAGTCTGCCTTTGTTCACTGCTAGTAAGTGTATTTAAGAACACTAAGCTTAAATTCAGAGTGGGACACGTATCACTGAGAGCCATAGGACCATAGAATGGTTTGGGCTGGAAGGGACCTTAAAGATCATCTAGTTCCAATCCCCTTGCCATGAGCAGGGGCAACTTCCACTAAACCAGGCTGCTTAAAGCCCCATCCAGCCTGACCTTGAACACAATGCAAATTGTAAATCTGTGCTTCTAAATCTGCCCTGCAGTAAGCTGGGAAAGAATGGAGACTATACACTTTAAAGGCAAAAATACCTTGTGTTTGCCTGCCTAGATTTTTAGTATGAGCAGGTTAGCAGTTAGTCTAATACTGCTGCATTTGTATGTATTGACACATACAAATGAAAATGCTGGTTACTAACTGCAGATGTAGAATCTCCAATACAGTCAGACACGAAGTACTGTATTTAAATTACCAAATGATTTATTTTTCTATGCCTAACTAAGGTATGTGTCTATTTGATGAGTCAGTGCTTGAAGGCAATGCCTATGGAACGACAAACCAAAATTCTTAGGTGTAAGCAGTAAGGGCTGTGTGTATTTTTTGGGAATGGAGACGCATTGTGCATGTGAGGGAGCCCAGGCAGGAGCTGGTGCAGTTGTGTAACACTGTTTCTTTTTCTTTTCCCTTTCTTTTCTAGGTATTTCAAGGGAACACTGAATCCTACCAGGAAGTTCGCAACAATTTCATTCCACCCATTATTGCACGCTTTTTTAGGATTAACCCCTTAAAATGGCACCAGAAAATTGCAATGAAAGTAGAACTGCTAGGCTGTCAGTTTAGTATAGGTAAGGTGACTGAAAACCTTTCAACTGTACAAGACAAGCAGTGAAATAACTTGGCAAATATGATATTGGGGGTGTATTTTAATGAGGAAAAAAGTACATCTTAGCTGCATAATTCTTTTGTAACTGACACCTCTGAATTTCTTCCAGAATCATTACAGTTAACCTGGAAAATACCTAGTTCAGGTGTAAACTAGGTAATTTAGAAAATTGACGTTTCAAAAGACACCAGTCACTTGCTTTCCATGTCATTGATTAACATGGGCGATGGGGCTCCTCATTGTATAACATGAACAAAAACCTTTACAACAAACTGTTGCAGTTGTCTTCTCTTGAAAAGGAAACGTGGAAAACCAGCAATTCTAACCACGTTTTTTAATAAAACTTTTCTTCTAAAGGCCGTGCTCCTAAAATCACCCTGCCACCTCCACCTCAGAACAAGAATGACAACAAAAACAGTGAGATCAGTGATGAGATCATTAATTCAGTGAAGACTTCATTGCAGACGGATAAAACAACTTTCACACCTGAAATAAAAAACACCACAGTGACTCCAAGTGTAACCAAAGGTATCCACAGTTCAGCAGTAGCAGATACTGTGTGCTTTCTGAATTTAAATGTTCTCAACAGTTAATAGATGATAGCAAGTAATCAGTCTTTCCTTTTTAATATTTACCAGTTTTAAATACACCTGTGATAAAAAAATGAACAGTTGCTTACTGCACTACACTAAGTCATTGGCCTGATTTCAGCTGGTAGTTAATTTTCTTCCTAGTAGCTGGTATGGTGCTGTGCTTTGGATCTGATCTGAGAGCAATGTTGATAACACAACATTTTAGTTTTCGCTAAAGCACTTACCCTGATGAAAGACTTTTCAGTCTCTGATGCTCTGCCACTGAGTAGGAGCACAAGAAGCTGGGAGGGAGCACAGCCAGGACAGCTGACCTGAACTAGCTATATGAACCATATATACCATAAGACATATCAGTGTAGAAACTCCGAGGAGTTGGCTGGTAGTTTGATTGCTGCTTACGGGCTGGGCATTGGTCAGCAGGTGATGAGCAATTAACACTATGCATCACTTGTGTTTCTTGGGTTTTATTTCTCTCTCTTCTTTTGTTGTTTCCCTTTTCATTACAGTTATTATAATAATAGTAGTAGTAGCACTGGTATGTTTCGTTTAAATTACTAAATTTTTCTTATCTCAACCCATTGGTTTTACTTTCCACCGATTCTCTTCCCCATCCTACCAGGCAGGGAGTGAGCAAGTGGCTGTGGGGAGCCAGTTATAAGCTGTGAGTAAACTATGACAGTCAAATATATAAATTCTATCTTTCAAAACTTGTTCAAACCAAGTTCAGCTTTTAACTGCTGAATAAATTTTGCCAGGAGAAGCGGTGACTCAGAGTTAATCAGTTGTTAACTGTTTCTTTAATTTGTTAAATTCTTAGGACAAAACACTTTTGACATAGTGTCCTAGGTTCAGCAGTAGCAGTCATATTTTATGGAGCATGAAATTTGAAAAACACCATCTAGCAGCATCTTTTTTGTTATCAAAGAAAACAGTCAGAAAAGGTAGCAAGATCACTGCAGATGAGGCACTGGTGACATGTCCTTTAGATGGCAGGGTACAGGCAGACCTAGCATGGGCTGCTTGTGACTATCTGTTAAGGTACTGTAGTGTTTACTTCTTATAGGAGGTTCAAACTTCAGCAGTTGCTCTTGATTTTCCTTGTTACTTAAAAAAAAATAGTGTTCTAACACAAACCCCTCACTTATAGTAGAATGTGTTGATTTTGATGACAAACATTGTAAAAATAGCAGCTGTAGAAGAGCTAGATGCTAATGACATTTACATTGTGGGAACATCCAGCAAGGTAGCGTAGCTGGGGGAATCTGGTGCAATGGATGCTGTACATGAAAACTGTGCTTTACCCAAGTAATTTGCAAATTAAACACTGATTTATGAGAAGCTTTTCTGTCTGACACCACTTCATTTAATGGCTTTCAGATGTGGCATTGGCAGCAGTTCTGGTTCCAGTGCTGGTGATGGTCTTCACTACTCTGATTCTTATCTTAGTTTGTGCGTGGCATTGGAGAAACCGGTAAATGACAAGATTAATGAAAGTGCTTTAAATGAATGTTAGCGTGGTGCGGGGAATGCAGTGCTGCATGTATTGCTGTGGGCGCTACACCGTTTTCACTTGTGGAAGGAGTTTGTTCAGAACTGTATTATCTGTGGCTCACAAGGGCAGTGAAAACAGCTTTTTGTAATGTACTCTTTACACGTGCTTTTACTAAAAACTTGTTTCTCCAGTAGCAGCACTGGACTGGTGCTTCTATGTTAAATCTGAGGACCAGCTACAGCCAAGGTGATAGTTGCTGAGTGTTAATGCACCTTCTAATAAAAACATGAGCTAAAACACCTCCTTTTTCTTCTTTTTCACAGCAAGAAAAAAACTGAGGGCACTTATGATCTACCTTACTGGGATCGTGCAGGTAACAAACGGTTTTCTGAAATCCTTTAAATTTTTTGTTTGATATGTATTTCAGATTGCAGCAACACTGACAATTTCCAGTAGCAGAAGCTTCTCTAATGCTAACTGATGTAGGCCTAGTGAGCACTGAATTGCTATTCTGGACAGTCTCAACTGCTTCAGTTCTCAGGATTATTATTACTTTTCCCAGAAATAGAAAAATGCTTTGTCTCCTGCTAGAGCTTACAGCTTCGGATCTCCTTTAGGAAACAAACTTCAGAACCTTTTAATTATACATATGAGGGGGAAAGTAATTTATGAGGATGTCTTTCTACATCATAATCATGTATTTGGTACTTTTTGTCCTGGAAAAAAACCCTTTCATCTTAGTGTACAAGGTCTCTCGAGTTTTGTCTGTCTTCATTGCTGTATGCAGAGAACCCCTTCTACACATAACTTCCATCCTGCTGTCTTGTGCTCCATTAACTTGAGATCAGGCAATTCCACCAAGCAGCACTTAGCAAGTGTCCTGAAAATGCTTGTGCTATATACAGCTTGAAGGGCTGCTGCAGCACTTGGGGTTGTACTGTCTGTATGACCAGGCTACACTTCCCTGTCCTCATTTTAAGTAGGCCTTATCCTTTTAATGAGAAACTTTTTAATGAACATATTTTTATTTATGACATGTCTGTTTCTGAAACGTCACAACATTGTTGTCTTAGAGTAATAGGCTCAAAGTATCTTGTATTTAAGTCTCAATGATGGACATGCCAGGTTTTTATCCTATTTGCTTAAATTTAAATGTTCAGGATGTACTTTTTTCAGGATCTGCTTAAAAGCAAATCTGCCAAAATCCACTATCACAATAATGTTGCTGAGCTTCTCTGTGGAACCTCTGTCTGTCCCCTCCTATCAGGTACCTCAAATTTTGTTAGAGTGTTCTGCAGTTTTGAATCTCCCATTTCTTGGGTTTTACACACAGGATAGTCTCTTACAGCTGGAATGAAATACGTTAATGGACAGAAAACCTAGAATGGGTCTGGCTGCTGGGGGGGAGAGATGGGAGAACTTAACACACCCACCACTCCCTCCCTTCTCTCAAGGAAACATTCATGGCCAGAGCCACACCTTTTTGTTTCCACTGAAGTTAAAATCCTTTTCATTTGGTTTTTTGCAAATACGCACTCGTCAACTATTTTTGACAATGTGAATTAGAAACAGGACATTAATAGCGAGAAGCCACATTAATTAAAAGTACTCTTGAGGGTATAACTGAGATTTACTGAAAATTTCATGTAAATTTTCAATTTACAGATTAGAGTAACGTCTGACTTTAGTATTTGCTGTTTTGTATTTTATGGACTTATCAATGTGACGAGTAGCTCCAGCACTGCTGCTAATGGATGTTGGAGAGTAGGCTCACTAGACTGTAACAGTTCTGCAAGCACTTGAAGGAGGAGCAGTCAAGCAGGTTGTTTGGGTGAGAGTAAAGTCGTCACCTCAGAAAATGTTAAAATACCTTGTAACCTGGGGTTATGCAAACACTGGTAATTGCTGTAAAAATATTTTAGTAGCTTAAAATACAGCATATATGCAGGCCTGGGTGTTGTTTTGTTTTTTTTTAATCCCTGTGAAGGATGGTGGAAAGGAATGAAGCAGTTTCTCCCAGCCAAGTCAGGAGAACATGAAGAATCACCTGTACGCTACAGCAGCAGTGAAATAAGTCACCTAAAACCAAGAGAAGTCCCAACGATGCTGCAAACAGACTCTGCAGGTACATTTTACTGGTTTTGCAGGCCAGGAAACAAATAACTAGACATGCTAAGAAATGTCAGAAACTGGCCACATTTAATTATTTCCTGTTTGTTTGGGGAAGCACACTTAAAATGCAGGCTTTTTTCAAAGCTGTTCTCTGAGTATCAAAAAAGAATAGATTAATTGACTTGAGGTGTTGTAAATAACATTTTCTCAAGTTAATGCAGTAATTTTACCTGTATTTGTTCTTAAGCCCCATAAAGGGTTGGATTTTCTTCACGCACTGGAAGCTATTTCACCTCGTTATTTTTATGCACACATATGAATGTGGCACTTGGTTCCCTAGATCTAGGAAAGAAGGAGCTCCTGATAATGGCATGTACCCTTCCCCTGGTGAACCAGTCATTAGGGGAGGATGGCTGCCATTGGTTCTGTGCTTACATGATCATGGTGGCAGTGTGCAGGCATGTGGGAGTTACAGCTTCAAGGCAGGGAGAATTACATAGAATCATAGAATAGCTGGGGTTGAAAAGGACCTTAAGATCATCTTAAGGTTCAAACCCCTGCCATGGGCAGGGACACCTTGCACTAAACCATGTCACCCAAGACTCCATCCAACCTGGCCTTGAACACTGCAAGGGATGGAGCACTCACAACTTCCTTGGGCAACCGATTCCAGTGCCTCACCACCCTCACAGTAAAGCATTTCTTCCTTATATCCAATCTTAAACTTACCCAGTTTTAAGTTTGAACCTTTTACCCCTTGTCCTACTACTACAGTCCCTAATGAAGAGTCTATTCCTCTTTCTGCCTGATCTCTGGTTTTACCCAGCTAGCAGGTTTCTCACTTATCTTCAAAAAACTTACTTTGTTTTGAAGCAGATTTACAGCATGGGAAATTGCAGCTCACAAGTGTAAACCTGAGAAACTGGGATATTGCAGCTGTCCCCAGTGGCTTTTTATTGGGTGAAATGACTGCTTTTTTCCAAAGCAGTTGCCACTGGCAGACAGATGGATCACTGACTGGGTCTAAGATAACAATGTCTGTGATGCTACTGACTGACAGGTTGTATTTAATGTGATGCCACTGCAAAAAAAAATAATTCCTTTAAGTGTGTTTTTATTTTGTTTTGCTGGGGCTTGCAACACAGAGTATGCTCAGCCACTGGTAGGGGGACTTGTTGGCACGCTTCATCAGAGATCCACCTTTAAACCAGAGGAAGGAAAAGAAGCAAGTTATGCTGATCTGGACCCTTACAGTTCACCCATCCAAGAAGTTTACCATGCTTACGCTGAACCACTACCTATAACTGGACCAGAATATGCAACTCCCATTATCATGGACATGTCCAGCCATCCCAACATCCCTCTTGGCATTCCTTCCATTTCCACCTTCAAAACTGCAGGGAATCAAGCTCCTCCACTGGTTGGAACTTGCAATAAACTCTTATCTAGGACAGACAGCACATCCTCAGCACAGGTGCTGTACGATACACCCAAGGGGCAACCAGCACCAGGTGCCACTGACGAATTGGTGTACCAAGTACCACAGAGTGTGGCCCATGCCACTGGGAGTAAGGATGAACTCAGTTAGCT
The DNA here is from genome assembly GCA_032466535.1 of Forpus xanthops. Lineage (NCBI taxonomy): Eukaryota > Metazoa > Chordata > Aves > Psittaciformes > Psittacidae > Forpus > Forpus xanthops. Next base: position 39,072 of record JASSUY010036688.1, read on the forward strand.
CATGAGTAAGGTAGAATGATGGCTTGTTTTTAAAAGCCAATTCCATAAATCTGACAGTTACATTTTTTAATTGCATTGTTTTGATATTGTTAGTCTTAATACAGTGCTGAACCAAAAGATGTGATATTTGATGTCAGGAAAGCTGGTAATCCTGCCTTTCCTGAAGCTGTACATATAATTAATAGTTTGTCTCCTGTAAAACCATGGACAGTTTTATTACTACTGTACAATTGTCTGTCAGACATGAGAGAAGAAATCTTCAAGATTAGCTTCAGTAATTCATAGATGTGAATAATAAATTGGGAGAAACAATTCAAAGTACAAAAGCCAATAATTTCTTGCTAATGGTACTGTGGAGGGGCAGAGGAGGGATGGGACCAAAACCCAAAGCTTCTGACTTTCTAAGAGTTATATGAAAGCACTGTAGTGTCTAAAATTCATCTTACCTTATTTACTGCCTGCACAACTTTGGACTTCAAAGATTACTGTCAGGGCCAATGGCAAAATTCCTATTAACTTCATGGCATTACAGGGGTTTGATTCTGAGTTATTTCAGCTTTTGTTCATAGGATTAGGAATCATCAACTGTGTGTTCCTCAGAAGGTTCCCATCATTTTCATTCACCTTCCAGAACAAGAACCTGCTGCCTCTACAATCTGTTTTCTGCCTCATCTCCTTAAGCCCCTCAGTCTTGTTCCTTCCTAGGGAGCCAGGAGATGTAAAACCATACAAGCAAACTGCATGGCTACTTTTACATTTTTCTGTACTAAGTAAAGGCTGCTCTGAATAGTGTCTGCCTTGAATTTAGGCTTCCCCGAGGGTCAGTGTGACAGAGATGTTTGGGGTGACCAAATTCATAAAGGTTCTCTCTGTCCCCCACTGCACCTGCACTAGAGTATCTGATGCTGTGTGTTAAGATGTGAACTTAGATACAAAGACAGATAGGTGTATAGTTTTGTGATTACTTAAGGAAGCACACAAATATTCTAATGGTGCACAGTTTGTCATACACACATTTAGCACATATGGTATGTTTTAGCACAACTGAAAAACTTTAGCCTTAGGGCTTGTCTTACGATTATTCTTATTGTAAGTATAAAAGATTCCAAAACCTTTACAAGAGAACCAGTACTGTTCCAAAGGCTGTCTGTCCATTTCAAAAGCATTACATGGAATTTGTATCTTTTGAAAATTCTCTGCTATGAAAATTTTGGGGTCAGTCTTCTATTTGGGATGACTAGTTTTAGTTGGGTAATCATGAAAAGAAAACAATCTGAATGTCGTATTTGCCATTTTTTATTGTTAGAAACAAAGCACAGCTTCTGAACCTAAGTAGTAGGAAAAAAAAAACACTATTGAAATGCTTTATTTTTATTGTAACAGCAGAGATGGGAGGATACTGGATTAATTTATATCTGTGAAACCCTCTACTTACACATCAGCCCAGTTTTATGGACTTCAGTGATTGCTCTTTGCTTCTGTACAGTAATTCAGGTCAGCCTTAATTAACACCCTGGGGCCTTAAATCAGGTGAAGAATCAAATAAAAAATCAGCTACCGTTCAAGAAGGCTGCCGCTATTGTCTTACACTAGTACGGTATCTTACGTTATCACTTAAAAGATTTGGATGCATAGGAGCTATATGTAAACTCAGTAATCCAAAATTACTTGTGGCCTGTTATTAACAGCTGGAATGTGTTACTACATACTCTGTGCTGCCTTAAAGCCTAATTCTACAATTCTTTGATCATTCTCATTCACTGAGAATTATTTTCTGTTTAGAATTGGGTGTCTTAAGCATAAATGTGAATATAAGTAAGGATGGTATACAGGACCCATTCATGAAAAAACAATTCCTTCCTAGGAATTTGTATTTTGATAGCACAACTTCTTCTGCTTGATAGTGCTAGCCTGCAATCTTTCTAGTCTTGCCTAAACAGGTAAGTAAGTAAGTAAGTAATCTTGTCGATCATTAGCAACTATGACTTTGAAATTATCTGAGCTGATTTTGAGAGGGATGACCAAGATGTGACATATTTATTCCAGCCAAGTTAAGAAAGCATTGCATTTTCAAACTGTACCAGGGTTAGGAATGTTAATCTACCATAAAAATAAATGGATGTGTTTAAGTCAATAAATAAATAACACTCTTGGATTTAGTATTTTCTGTAGGCCTGGTACAGTACAACTGTGGATATACTGTAGGTGAAGATGGTGTCAGAATTAAACAGTTTCTCTACAGGGGCTTATTTTATGAACAACTGTAATGCAGTTTCATTACCTGGGCAGCATGAGCTGTTGACAGGAATGGGTGTTCTTAAGAATTTAAGTCTCCTTCTTGAAAGAAATTGGTCCCAAGCTTTGCTCCCTACTGTCAACTTTGAACATGTTACCTGCTAGGGTTAACCAAGTTTGAATGTGTAACGGTTGGGTTTAAAATGTATGCCACAAACTGTAAACACTTGTTCCCAAATGCAAGTTGTATGACACATTTCAGATTAGAATTCTCCTGTGTACAGTACAAACAGAGGTGCATTTAATGGGTCTCTTTTTTACATGTGAAGACATGTGGATATCATATGCATGTCAGTTTTGTTTGGCTTGAGTATTCTCCCAGAATGTATGTTCTTACCTCAGCATGTATTGTAGTTGCTCAGTATTTGTATATGTTGCTAGAACTTAGACTGTATAAATAGTGAGGGGGTTTTTATATGTATGTTAAAAGGTATTTTAAATAAATTGTACATATGTATTACTTGGTATGTTTGCATTTAACACCCACCCTATATCTAAATAATTCGTATTTTGGAAATGCGGGGGTAATTTATGAGTTACCATACTGAAATATACCTGTTCATACCCTGTTGTAACAGGGTTTATGCCCTGCCCCCAAGAGTGACCTTATACCATTTCCTGGCAGCCATCCACTGAGGATGGGCTGGTCCCTGCTTCATCTCCCTGAGGGTTAAAAGCAATGAACTGACACTTATCTGAGCTTTCCTGGGGGCTGGAGTCTGCTGCAGGGGTCAAGCGGTATTAACAGGAGGGAGCTTCCCTGGCATTGCCTGCTGCAAGCAGAATGTCAGGTCTGGACTGCTGTGTGACAAGAGACTGAGGCACAGTGGAGGCAGCTGCCCTCTTGTCAATGTAATGAGAAAGTTGGGCTTCTGTCCAACATAACCCATTGCTTAGATGCAGAGAATTCCCTACCCTCCAGTCTGCACAGCACCGGTAGAGGGATTGCTAGTTGATTCTTCAACAGACCAGGGCTACTTTCCAGTTACTAAAAAGAAGCTGCTTTTGCTTGCAAAGCTTTCCCCTGCTTGATCTTAATTCTAGTACTGCTAAATGGCTTAGTTCTTCGCTTGTCAAACAAGCTTGTCAAACAAATATAACATTACAAGCAGATGTGTCCAGAAAATGCGTGCCAGTGTGCCTGCAAGCATCCCTGGCTTTAGCTGACCAGTGTTCTAGACGGACTGTTGTCAAGTGGGACAGCCAATTGTGTAACACAGAGCACTTGCTGATCTGACTTTCTGATCTGTCTCTGCCTCTTGCTAAACATATAGTGTGAGTGAAATGCAACTTAGCTGAAATAGTGCTGCTTGGGCTGGCCACCTCTGCATTTTCCACTTCATGGTGAGGGAGGGGAGTTAAAAACCAACTGAAGCAAAACTATATAGATTTCTGAAAATCTTTCAAAAGCAGGAGCCACCCTTCTTTTACACACCTCAGCGTGCATGAAAGTCTTCTGACATACTATTTTTTATTACTTTCTGACAGATTCTGTAGAAAAATAGTAAGAGACCGTGAGAAATGCTTAAGTTAAAAGTATTCTGTTCACTACACAAATAGCACATTATTTCTACAAAGAAAAGTTCCTGAAAAAAATTTTGTGTTAATAAATGAAATTTGTCCTTCGCCCATAAAAGTAAGTGTTCATTCAGTGTTTGTACTGTTTTTGTTCTGTTCTGATGAAAACATAACATACATACTTACACTTGCAGTAAACTCTCTTCTCCAGTACTGGGCCATCACAGCTGTCTCACTGCAAGCTGGAAGAAACTCCTGCTGCTCTGCTAAGACACATCAGATATCTCTGTGCACTACGACTTCAAAGAAATGCATACTTAGAATGAGTGATGCTGACTTGTGAGGACACTAGCACTAGGGAATTTACCATCTAAAATAGCCCAGTGAAAGTCAGCTTTGTAAATTCTCTGTGCAAACTTTTCCCTAGGTAAGTCTTAAAACAATTATGATAGTGTAATCAAATATACCATTGTTCAACTTCGAAAGATGCACAACAATCACTTTCATGAAACCAAATCATCAGCAACCAAATTCTGATTTTAAAATTAAAGCTTGAAGCTGGTGTCAGTTTTCAGCACAGCCAGAAGTTTATACCAAAAACCATCTCTGTTGTCATGTAAAAGGAAAAGAAACACTATTGTTTTGCATAGGACACTAGAAAAAATTCCTACTTACATTAACATTTAAATGGCAGAAGACTAGAACAGCTTTTAAGTGTAGTGTCTGCAATCCTGAATGTACTTAAGACTACCTTCGCAAATGGCTCATTGATCAAATTACAGTAGAATCACAGTCCACCTTAATAGTGTTGTGATTCTTTTGGCTGTTTTACCTTTTTAAGCTGCTTTAAGCAAGACAAAGTCCAAAAAAGTCAGGATGCAACTGAAGGGGAAAGTGGAAGTCCACAGGTCAGTTTTCACACTAATACAGTGCCACAATATATAGAAATTATTTATAGACTATTATAAAATTTTACATTATTTTTGCAGTTTACTTGCCTTGCTCCTGCACATGCTGCAGCTTCACAAGGTTTTGGCACCAATGGTCAGAGTGCCAGTGCCAGAATCCATTTTGCTCAGGAAGGCTCCTTCATACTGGACTATTCTAGTACTTGAGACTTTCTGAAACAAAGGCAAAAAAAAAACCAAAGTTGAATTTTACTAGTAAAATAGAATCCATGCTTTATGTATCAAACATCTGATACACATCTAAACCAGCTGATACAAAGGCATGGACAGCTAATTAAAATACGCCCTTTCAGTACAGAAGTAGATCTATCTTAGGCCATTCTGTAGGTTTACTTTATAACCTCTCACAAGTAGATTCAAAAAATATGGTCTGTATTGCTGTACCTTCAGGAACTGCACGAAGATGATTTTTTTGTCTCTATCAAAAAAAACTCAAAGGCAGCCTTGTAACTGAGGTGGTTTTTGACTTTGCCCACCTCTGAGGCAGACCACACCACTTACTTACATGTTTAAATGCTGTAATTATTATAAAGAGAAATTGCCCAAAAGTAGGATCTGGTAATGAAATCAAACTAATGAAATCAAGCTAATGCTCTTAGGATGATCAGACTTTTGTTTTAATATCTCACCTGGAAAGCAGGATGCCCAGCAGCACAACTCCCTACTACTGCTGTGGCTTACTGGTACTTCCACAGTTAGCAGTGACCCATTCTCTGTGTCTGAAAACTGGCAGAATCCTGTTGTACCATCTCCAGACACAGGTAACACAAGATGTGCTCTGCCACATGGCCTGGTCACCTTCCAGCACCAAAACAGGCATTCGGCATCACCACACACTCAGGGAATCATGAAAAAGGTTTCATTTGCTACCACAAAAAGCTTCAGCAGTATAAAACCCACTACCAGTCATCAGTGGAAGTTCTTGCACAAGTGATTACTTCATTTCACATCAAGGAAAAAATGTTCAGCATTCATTTTACACTGCCTCTTGCACACTGGGAATTACTTTCTTACGGTTGCTACAAGTTCTTGCATTTTCTTTTTCTGTTGTGCCAGTAGAAGTACCGCTGCCGCTGTACAGAATATTATAACACAGGTGTTAGTTCCCCCTGTAGAGAAGAAACCGCCTGTGGATGGAGCTTTTGTGTGGAAAAACTTAAGTGATGGAAATATTTTGCTGTGAAAGGACATTAGCTCTTTAACATGCAAGATACCAAGATCTAATTCTTACAAAATACTCTCCAAGCATAAACACTTCAAGGAATGAAAACTAGAGCATGCAGAGAATTAGAGCTATTCTTTCCTAGAAAGTAGCTGAGGTTTTTGTTTTCCCAGAAATCCCTGATTATGCTGAGAAAGCAAACTGGACACCCAAGCTGTTTCTCAGCATAAGCAGTCTTGAGTCCACATTATTTTACTTACATGGTATATATACTCATGTATATCATGTTTCTCATGAATCTGCTCAGGAAAGGAGAGCAGGTTCAGCGGAACAACTGTCACAGTGCACAGGTCAACATTAATAGCTTTGAAAAGCCTGGCCTGTCAATGACAGCAAGATTTCGCAGGCCTGTTTTCAGTGGAGGTTTGCAAGATGTAATTGTCTAAAGGGTAAACGTCATTTAAACAGTTAAATGACATTCTTTAGTTGCCAAAGTCATGTAAAGCTATCTGGTTTGCATTTCATGAACTAAAGAGACAGGAGTTTTTGACAGCAATTATTAGGATCAAATAAGGAAAGGCTACAAAGAAAACAGAGCAGAGGGATTTCAAATAATGAGGACCTTTAACATAGCAGGCATTGTAGTTTAAGAAGATCAAAAGGCAGACAAGCTTCACACATACCTCTAAGAGGCAATAAAGTAATCAAGAGCCTGATGCAAATAAACCCAAAAGGGCAGTAATATTTTATACTACTTCATACTTCAAAGGAAGCAAAACCTGAACCTTACTTTTAACAGTCATCTCTGCCCATAGTGAACTCAATGTAAAGATGAAAATTGGACAAACCACTGAAAATCTCCTCAGTACCAGTAAAAGACCTTAAAACTGGTGAGGACCTTGTACAAAACACACTATAAAGAAACTGACCAGAAAAAAATAACAATAAAGGCCTTTTACAATTATCTATGATTATCTGCATTTCAAATTCTACCATTCAAGCTAAGAAAGGGTGCTACAGAGACAACAGGCTCCATGCAGAGGAGCAGACAGGTACCACCACAGCACAGGAATGGCAAAGAGACTCTTCCTACAGGCTAGAGGGTGTGAAACCCAGGCAGCACTGAAAGCAAGCCTAATAACTAAACTGAAGCCTGACACACCACAGGAACACATGGGATTTATCAAGTCTACTTGTTTTGTCTGAACTTTGATTCTCTCCTCTTTAAGTTACTCTATTTATTTTTAATTGAAAAGCCTTTCTGCTCTTTATGTAGCTCCCTGTAAGTAGAGGTCCAGGGAAATCTACCACAAAACTTCACCCCACAGTGGATCCTATCATAAAGCTACAGAATTTCCATGGGAACTGAAACAGGAACTTACAATTTACAGTCCCTGCAATCTGGCAGATAACAGTGCTAGACAAACAGGAGTACATAAAGATGTGGAACCAGTACCTAGCTTAACTGGTATTTGATGTATTGTTCAATCTCATAACACAGAAGTGAAAATGCCCGATTCACAAGAATCTTGCTGAGATTCAGGATTTGTTTTAGCTCCTTCTGTGAACCCAAAGTAATATTCTATATCGGAAAAAACAGCATTGTAAAACACACACACACAAAAATAAACCATTTGTGTATGTAAAATAGCTATCATAGAATACACTCAGGATTCACTCAGCATTGCATTTGCAGGACAAAAATTAGGATATTCTCCAGACACTGAAACAAAATACTGCAAACAAGCCTCTGATTTTTTCTTCAGGTTTTATGATGACAATTTTGGAACAAAACCCAAAATGGGCAAAGAAAATTAAATCCCAAAGTCCCTAAGCCTAAGGTAATTTACTGAAGTGTCTCCTTCTGCCCAAGAAGACTGATTCACTGGGAGTAAAAACTTGCATATTTCAGAAAAGCTCAGATAAATTTTCATAACTTGAGGAGATTTCCTAGCCACAGTTTAATGCAAAAGAAAAGCGCTGCATTGGTCAAAAAACTCCTTAATGTAAAAAGGCAGCCAGAACAGGGTTTGTAGTTCTCAACCCATGTAAGAGCATTTTAGCTACAATTCTGGAAAGTCATCTTCCTTCAGACAAGTAAGCAAAAAGACCTCATGTTACTGTCTCCAAAGAATTTCTCAGCATCCTGTCTTAAGTCAAGTCATACCTGGCACCATACACATCACAAAAATAAGCATTCACCATACGCTTACAATATACCATATTTGATCATAATGGATTAAACTCACTGTCTTAAATTATTCAAGACACAAAACTATTTCACAGATTCAAACACTAATGATAGTTCTTTAGTCATTAGTGAAGAGCAGCTTTCCTGAAGAGTCTGTCAACGTAACATGCAAAAAGCAAGCTCCCTTCTCCCCTCTTCCTACATCCATGAAGTTTCTGAGGCTTCAAATAAGTGACATTTCCAATGAAGACATCCTCTCTCCACACAGCAGCTAGATCCCCAATATAATGTTAGGTCCTAGTTTTGCAACTAGGTTAATGCAGGACAGCATCTATATCAACTTTGGCGGGGCAAGGTCTGGAGTAATTATGTCTCGGAATCTGCCCAGACAATGTACAGGCAGGGGCTGAACTTAATGGCAGGCTCTGTTGTAACATCCACAATAGATTTTGTGTGTGGTTTTGTTCTTTCTGTGTTTTTTAACCCTGCTTGCTAGATCTTGGTTGATTATTATCATCACTCCTTCTGTACCTAACCTAACCATCAATCCTGCCATTACTAGCCTTGACAGCCAGCTGCATAACGTATTATTTTAACATTCCGAGAGGTATTTACAAGCATGTATTACATAGCTGTAAAAAAACAGTGGGGCACTTGGTTAATACCAAACACTTAAATGACTCCCCCAGCACCATGGACTTCCAGAATTTTCAGAGCTGTCTTCCAACCCAATTTTTTGGTAATCACAGCAAACCACAACGCTGTGTCTTTTTGACACTTATCTTCATTTCCCAAAATTAAATGGCATCAAAATCCAATACTTTGATGTAAAGGAAAAAACCCAACATCTTAACAAAACTCCATTTCCCAACAGCAGATTATAACCAAAGATATTTCAATTATGTTTTCATGGCAAAATAAAAATAATTTATACTTCTACGCATATTTTACAGCATCTTTTTCAACACAATAGGGGAAGATGAAATCATGTACACAAAGAACTGGTCTCTTACATAAAGAAAACAAAAAAAAATGCTGATTATTAAACCAAACTTCTCTCATAAAACTAGACCACTGGCAGTACTCCCACTCCAAACAGTGGCAGATACTAAATTTGTTAGTATCAAGAGACAGATACCATTACTCATTCCTTTAACATTTTTTGCATCTGTATCAGATTTTAAACTCAATGAAACAAACAGCCACATGATATCCGGTACTAATAAAGCTGCCTGCAAAAATGAGTTCCCACTGAGTTGAATTCAAAGACCAACTTGAAATACAACTATATCACTGTTTTCAAAACTTATACATACTTTGAAATCTATCTTTTTATAAGGCATGTGTATGCTTTGGTTAGCATTAATTCCAGTAATTCTTTTTCAGTAAGTCATGATAACAGCCCTCTAATACATTTTAAAAAATATCCTCCCATAGTCTCACAGCTGTAGATGATGCTATCAACTTTTTGTTTTCTGGAATGCCAGCAGTCTTTGGACACCAAGAGACTCTTAATATATATTGGTACAGAGAATCATTTACTGGCATAACTTATCTTTTCCCTTAACACCTACCTGTGCATTTGAGACACTTATTTTTCTGTCAGTCTCCACCACCAATGACTTCTCTGATTTATCAGTCTGTAGGATGAGTGCCTGACAGCCCAAACGTCTAAGTCCAGCGCTGTACCATTTGAATCCTCCAGCACAAATAGTTTAAAAACTCTCTCTATAGATGAATGCCTTTGTTACTATAAAAAGAGAGGGGTATAAGGAAGCTGCTTTCCTATGAGAACAACACTATTGTACTTCAAGGTGGGTGTTTTTAGGAAAAACTATCTAGCTATGAAATGTCAAATTTCTGCAGGATCTTGAATGCAGGACTTGTCAGAGCCAGCAGCTCAACACATAAGAGTTCTGAGGAGCTGTATATACAATTTTGTACAATTTCAATGATTTTCTTTCCTTTTATTTTTCACTGTAAGATATATTTGACAAATTCACTATTTTCAAGTTCTGCAGTTCACACACAAACATTCTCAGATCTTCATTCCTGTTGTTAAAAAAATGCTTACCTGGCATTCCTCTTAGCTTGACTTCAGATGCTGAGTATAACCCCAGATGATATGCATGTCTTTTAATGAAGAATCTTCACCCAGAACCAAACAAAAAATTAACATTAAAAGAAAAAAGTTAATTTTCTTTACCTGATCATTTACCTACAAACACACAAAGAATGTATTTACAGTACTTGTTCATATAGTTACAGGTAGCTATATGCTATACATAGTTCTGTATCAAAACAGTATTGTGAAACATAGGATCATAGAATAGTTAGGGTTGGAAAGGACCTTAAGATCATCCAGTTCAAATCCCCCTGGCACAGGCAGGAACACCATAACACTAAACTATGTCACCCAAGGCTATGTCAAACCCGGCCTTGAACACAGCCAGTGATGGAGCATTCACAACTTCCCTGGGCAACACATTCCAGTGCCTCACCACCCTTACAGTAAAGAATTTCTT